>JAQPZY010001371.1:2010000-2090000 GCA_029931535.1 Margaritifera margaritifera
TTCAGTTGCAGAAAAAAGAAAAGATGCGAAATATAATTAAAGAAAAATGTTAAGTTAGGAAGATTGAATCTACAATAAAACTACAAACGTTGGACTATACTGTGGTTAAGTATGTGCACTTAATATCTAGATATAATATTTTTAAAATAATATTTTACATAATTGCCTTGTAGTTTTAACAAAGTCATACAGTGCGAACACGTGGCATGCTGGACAAAAGACATATAGTGGGACCATAACAAAAGAGAACTAAAAATGGCAATAACTGGGGCCCTTTGAACAAATTTACTAACTGCTCGAAACGGCCGTCAGTAATTCTGTATTTATAAACTGGCATACTAAGAGAAACGTGATTATAA
This sequence comes from Margaritifera margaritifera, assembly GCA_029931535.1. Taxonomy (NCBI): domain Eukaryota; kingdom Metazoa; phylum Mollusca; class Bivalvia; order Unionida; family Margaritiferidae; genus Margaritifera; species Margaritifera margaritifera. The sequence continues at coordinate 2,010,360 of JAQPZY010001371.1, forward strand.
GATAATATAGAATACCGGTATTTATCTTTAGCTGAAAAGCTTAAAAATGGACTTTTTAATATGTAAATACATGTACTAGCAAAAGGGATTTAACAAAAGTAAATAGTGAAGTAGAAATCTTGGCAATTGGCAAAGATTTCAATTTTATTTTTTATTTTTGATAACAACATCGAGGAGTAATGACACTCAAAATAAGAAATGTCTGGTTCTTCACAATGTTTGATTGAACAAAATCGTAAATTTTGTTAGGGTTGCACATAATCCAAACATAAAACTTAACGACAACGTATCCGTTTTCATCTCTCTACAGAACAATCAGCAGCATTGTCATCATCATATATATCTGTACCTATCGTTAAACCACTAAGTTATTGCAATAAAGGATTGACATTTATTCTACGGCTTGATAATAATATCTTCTCCCATTGTCTCTGTGGGAGAAACTGTAATTAAATGAAGAACATGCTTCCGGGTTGAATATCATGTCGCCAGATGGCAGAACATAAGCATAAGGCTGGGACCAGACCGGGATCGAAGCCAGAACGGACTTTTTGCATCCAAGGTCCCAGATGTCAATTTGGTTTGATGACTTCGTCTCATGGAAGACTGTGCTAATTCTGTCTTTAATATTTTATCCAATGATTAGATGATTCGATTGGAATGAGAATAATTATATGGGTGAATGTTCTTTTGATTTTGGATCTGATACTGTCAGTGGTTTCATCTGTCGTTTTTGTATATGATGCTGTCAGTGGTTTCATCTCTTATTTATGTATATGATGCTGTCAGTGGTTTTATCTGTCATTTTTGTATATGATGCTGTCAGTGGTTTCATCTGAAATTTTTGTATATGATGCTGTCAGTGGTTTCATCTGTCATTTTTGTATATGATGATGTCAGTGGTTTCATCTGGCATTTTTGTATATGATGCTGTCAGTGGTTTAATCTGTCATTTTTATGTTATAATCCTCTATTGTACAGAATATCTGCTTGATGATTTCATGTTCGATAAACTGGTACAAGATCATTGTAAGATAAGAAGTCATGATATTACCTTTATTCTCTAGTATAAAATAATTATACAAAATCGACACTTGCCATATTAATTCAGCCATAGATTTACATTCTGCAATACATATAACAATACGCATGTGTATGTATATATATATATATATATATATATATATATATATATATATATATATATATATATATATATATATATATATATATACACACATATATATATATGAAGAGACAGACAGTCAGAAATAGAAAGAGATACAGATAAATACATACATACATACAATTTTCATGTTTAATAAATAGTAATTAAAATGCTATATTTATATCACTGATTTCTACAAAACTTTATTCAGATCTCAACTTCTTTGGAAATATGCTGAAAGCATGTGTGACCTCTACTTTAAAATATATTTTTGTTTTGCATTTAACAAAAATAAGATTTTTCTAGAAAAAAGCACATATGTGAATTTTTCAAGAAGGGAACCATCACAACATCACAACATGCATCTGTATATGCGCTCAAGAAAATTCATACATATTTTTTGACCATATATATATATATATATATATATATATATATATATATATATATATATATATATATATATATATATATATATCCGTTATTGGAAATTTGTTGTCAGTCAAGTCAAGTCTATATTATAAATTATAATCTTCTGAAATATATTTACAAGATCAATTGTGTAATTTGTGTTGATTTTCATTCAAGATATTTTTTTTTTTAAACTTTCTGTAAATTGTAAAATAAACCTTGAAGTAATCATTTTCTTTTGAAAAAAAGAGAAAGAATCCTTTGCTTTATGACCTGCAATTTATGTCCATAAACAAACTCTTTGTAGGTAATTTTATGTAAACGAAAAATTTAAACTGCTAGGAAATTATTTTTTCGTTATAACAATAGTTATCTAAATAGAAAGATACAAAAATTCCCAATAATAATTCTAAAACTTAAAACATTTGAAAATTGGCGGATAGTTAAAGAGTACACGATACTAAAAGAATGACAAGATAACATATTTTTTTTAAAAGCATTTTTATTGTAATATCTTGCCGGTGAAAAAAAAGGTCTTATAGGAAAGCAATTCTTAAATTATAACAGGGAATCGAATTTTTTAAAAGCAGAAAAATGCATCTTTCGGGGAAAACAAAATTTAAATTTAACAAAATCTGACTTAACCTTTAAATGCAGTGACTTTAATTATATGTAAATGTGCACGATGATCCATTATTAATTGTCAACTTTTTTATTCTTTTGGTAAATAATTGTGTCAGATAAAAGAAAAGTATGTATCTCGCAGATTTCTGTTTAAGATTTTGTTTACGAAAAATACTTGTCAACAGTAGAATATCTTAGTTGTAATTGCAGTGAAAAAGATCTCAAAATACCATGGATTTCTACTTCAAATGAAAAAAGAATCGTCATGCAAAAATCAGGTTACACGTTTGCCTCAAGACGATCAAAGAAGCTAAGGTTTCATAATCACAGTAAAGCAAGTATTCTTTTTTATTATTCATCGCACTGGATGAGCGAAAATGTCTTTATTTACAGTTAACACTTTCCATGAGTGTGAAACGTAATCATGACCTTTTTCGAGAACAAATACCTCCTTTTGACGCAGTTCACTCAAAATCTCTCCATGTGACTGTTATATTTTACAGCACAAAACATCACTGAAAAACCTTGAATGTATTGCCACAGTTGATAATCATAATCTGATATTGACAAAGAATAGCGTCATTACAGATTCCAAATTTGTACGATTAACAACTTTTATGGTTTTGACAGAAATTACACAGCAGTTTAATTTTGCAGATCAGTAACTATTCCATCTAATTTCATAGAACTGCATATTCGCAGCAATTTAATTTTGCAGACTTAATCCTCACACAAACTTGGCGAAAATCAACAGCTCGCGAAAAAATGTAGCTTTTCAATAATCTGTAAATATAAAAAACCCACAAAGTTTAAACTCTTTAAAAACATTTGTGCATTACGTCAATACAACAAAAGATATGTGCTCTCCAGCACTTTTTTTCTCTCAAAATAATCTGTGTTCAGATATGGTTATCAATATATTTCAATTATCTTTCATGCATCGATGATAGGATAGCGCAGATTGTTTTTTCTGTTGCTTTTTTTTTCTTCTGGCCCGTGGGATAAATGTTGGGAAATAATAGTTCATGCCGTCACTGATGTCATCAGACCCATTAAATAATATACTCTTTTAAACGTCTTGTGTTTGTGATTTGTTAGTCAGGTTGAATCCTTTGAAAGAGGTGCCAGTAGCACGGTGCATTTCACTTGAACATGTAAATTGCGAAGTTTGAAAAATGTAAATTTTAAATATAGTGTTGCTGAATTCCTCTTACAGCACAAATGTCAACCACAAATATGTCATGCTGACTCGATCTTGTTTAATGGAATTTTCGTCATGTATCTGTGTAGATTTAACTTACCGCCAATCACTTCCACGTTTAAGTAATAATTAACATCCCAGAGAAAAATTTAAAATATCCCACTCATTGTCAGTTCAGCACTATACATATGAAACAATTTGAATTTAATTATCGGTCGAATTTCCCTCCATTGTCCATTTTGAAGAAAAATAAATCATTTTGTTCACGAAAATATTTTTCTCTCTCACTAACCCGTTTTATTCCCCCATCTTCTTCTTGCAAGACACAGCTCCCAAGTGATAAAGATTTCAAAAACACATGGTCCAAAATGCAGATCTTCTTTGGTATCAATCAATCTTTTTGTATACTGATTAGTGCGTTGATTCTAGTGTATTCTAGGTCTATGCATGCTAACGGTACGAAAATATATAGTTGAGACAAAACAGATTTCACGTGTCTTCAGACTGGTACTGTTGATTTTGTTTTTGCTGCAGGTTTCTACTCGTAATGAATGGAGAATACAACATTTTGGCACATTCCACGCAAGAGTAAACCAATTTTCCTTGGACTGTGTGCTAGTCAGTGGATGTACAGCTGAAAATGAACAATAAAGATTAGTTTTACTTTTGATGCGAGACTCTATGTTGCAGTTGATGACAGGTGATGCTGATCTACACACCATCATGTAGCATACAGATGTCAGATAATCGAAACATCTGGAAAAACAAGGTGATGTTTTTATGTTTGGTTGTAATGTTTTATTGTGCTTTCTTATATGTATTGCCATTAAATGAAAGCTTAGCGTGTGACGAGACATGAAACAAAACAGCCAGAATACCGTTTGAAGAACTGTTCACATAATTTCTTTTTACCTTGATATTGAATTTTTATCTCAAAAATAAAAACATGCCGCAGTTCATTTGTGTAAGTCTTAGGTCTGATCCCACTCTCCATCCATGGCATGCGCATTATCATTATAACATTGTAGTGGTGTTCGTTCAAATTCTCAGATAAAAAGCGTTTCATGTAAGAATAAAAAAGAACCGGCTTTTAATTTACCTGCCAGTTCTCATTCAATCGATATTTATCAATGTAAAACTTCATGTTTGCATCAAACTGCCCCTCAGTATTACCATATCATAAAGAAACTGCTAACTCCAGATACGGCATCTCAGTTCGACTCGACAAATTAGGTAGTATCGGTGAAAGTGAGGTGCCACGCCTTCCGCGGATAAACCGTTTACTATGGATCTATTTGTGGTGACAGATATAGAGCCCGGGCACAGATTTTGGTGCTTACATCCGCTCTGAAGTTTCATCTCTTTACCTATACTGAAAGTAATCGATGGCTAAATCTGCAGAACGTTATTACCTACAGATATCATGGCTACCTTGTCGTCCTCGCCTTTTGACAAATCCCATAGGGATGAATATTTGCATTTAGATTCCAGGAAGCTGAAGCAGAAAACATCATACATTAGTATCACCCTAATATTTTTTCTTCTTTTACTATTGGGCTACGATGCAAGAATACCCTGGCAGTGAAAAGGACTTTACTTATCGACCCCCTCACTGAGTCAGCTTTCTATGCTTAAAACCCTCTATGCCCTTGTCTAGTTTCATAGATAACATTTTCTGATGACGATATTTTCGACATTTACATGGCAACTGATTTGTTGAATTAAAAATGCTGACCCAATTCACACTAGACCATTGGGACCCTAAAGACATGCATGTATGTATGTATGTATGTATGTATGTATGTATGTATGTATGTATGTATGTATGTATGTATGTATGTATGTATGTATGTATGTATGTATGTATGTATGTATGTATGTATGTATGTATGTATGTATGTATGTATGTATGTATGTATGTATGTATGTATGCATGTATGCATGCATGTATGTTTATGTGTGTGTATATATATGGATGTATGTATGTATGTATGAATGTATGTATGTATGTCTATGTATGTATGCATGCATGTTTGTATGTATATGTGTGTGTATATATATGGACGGATGTATATATGTATGCAGATAAGGCTTCTGTCTTCCAAATATTGTATTCTTTATCTTTTTTCCTCGGTTGACTTCTGGCTTCCGCTATGTCATTTTTAACTAACAGTCTAAAAGGAAAACGTCTTCGTCTTAATTTAAGACAACTAAACTAAAACTGTTGTGAGTATTGAAACTTAACAGAGACTACATGCAGATAAATCAATGCATAGAAATAAAAAAAATACTTATGTAACATTGATTCACATATAAGGTAATATATCTATAGAAAAATCAATCAATCAATCAAGCAAGCAAGTCGGCAAACATCAAATAAAAGCCTATGTTACAACAGTACAATACGAGGCTTTTTTGACATTTTCATATTGGTTTTATTTTTATATGAGAGAGCAGCAGCCTGCATGTATTACTACACCAATTTAGTTCCTTGTATATTTCCTTAATTTTGCTTCATTTTTGATAAAATCCAGCGCATTAGTTATAAATTCAGATGCACCAAGACCACCGTATTTATGTTATGCCCTAACTTGGACGCAATATATACAAAAAATCAGCGTAGATTATGCCGCATTTTCTACGAATAGTTGCATTTCAATGAACTGACTGGAACTTTCAGTGCAAGTGACTGTTCCAGAACCGGCCGAATCACGCATGTTTGCTTTGTCATCTGAACTCAATAAAAAATTTATTTTCCATTTAGGTTTTAATGCTGCTTTCTACTGAATGCAAATAACATTCTTCACTGGTTAGCAAATCTCCAGGAAAAATCAGAAAAAAATAATAATGAGGATGCAATATCAGCTCATTGGCTTAATAATGTAGTGATACCCACAAACCTTATGCTTTGGTCATCCTTGGGCCTTTTTTGTAGTCATAGATTTTTCAGTGCCAGCCTTATCAGAATTTGACTGGATGACTTATTGAGTGTGAAAAGAAAGTCTCTTAAGATTTCGAGAAATCACTGTAATGATACGGGTCATTTGACTGGACCGCGTGACAAATGGCTGCCTGCTGCAAATTAACGGCTTGGTTTATCGCGATTCGCGTTTACAAATCATGACTACTAATCAAGATAATGGACCCTCTTGGCGAACGATGAGAATACTGGCTACATTGTAGTCTATGTTACAAATTTATTTACTCAAAACCATCTATAGGAGAGCCATGTTTGTTTTTTTTTTGTTTTAATTCCGGTATATCAAACACCTACTCTTTCCAAGTAATATGATCAGGATATGACGCTATGCCCCTAAAAACATTTCTCTCTGCCAAATGTCTTGATAAATGTTGGGTGACAAATGATAAAAATTGAACGTGAAGAAACATTTTGCAAGTTCACAAATTATCCCGATGCGGAGTGTCACAGATACTTGAGATTAACAACATACATATGATAGATTACACACAGCATACCAGGTGATTTTTTTCAGTGATTTGTAAGTACATCTTCACTAGTGGCCTGGTCAGTGGCAGCGCGAGGAGGAGGGGGGGGGGGGGGCGCCGTCGAGAGCTTTTTCTTTTTGCATCTGTAACCCGGGTGTAGATGGGATGTGTGTGTGTGTGTGTGTGGGGGGGGGCAACTGACATAAAAACTGTTTTCTGTGGCAAAGTAGGGGCGCCAGTAAAGAACATTGCCCCCGGGCGCCTCAAACCCTCGCGCCGCCACTGTCGAAGTGTAATGGAGGTAATTCTTCACACAACCTATATTTAGGAGGGGGGTGAGGAGGGAGGTTGGCAACTGATATAAAAATTGTTATCTGTACCAAAGTAGGGGCGCCGCTAAAGAACACTGACTCCAGTCGCCTCGAACCCTCTTGCCACCATAGGACCTGGTGCAAGAATCGTTTCGCAGTTTTAATATTTACTAAAATTTCTGTTGACTTTGGGTCACTCAGAAGCTTTAAGGATCAAAAGAACTAACTTAGGACTTCTACGATGGTTTTATTTCTCACCGTGACATTATACCATATGCCTGAAAATAGCATGAACAATAAATAATAGATTTATGAAAGAAGCAAGCTTTTCGTTTTAGTGATTGCCCTTCTTCTGTCCATTATTATCAGGTAGTTACATTTTTTAAACACCCATCCTCTCTCTCTCTCTCTCTCACACACACACACATACATACATACATACATACATACATACATACATACATACATACATACATACATACATACATACATACATACATATTTCTGCGAAAAACTCAAATGAGAACTTATAATTGGCATGGTTAGAGCTAATATGGAAGCTGTCCGGTGTTGACTCTGTCAGAATTGGTTATATTTGCTACCAATCTGAATGAAATCTGACATTGTGCCAATTTTATCTGAAAGACAAGATAGTCAAATTGGTCTGCCCAGTTGAACACCCTTCCGTTACTCGCCCGGTTCCGAAACAGAGCGGGCGTAGATATTGATGATGTTTTCCCATTAAGTTGCCGCTTGTTTTGTGATCAGACATGACTTACAACTGATAAGAAGAAAGCATCATGGGGTCAGATATCACTGTCTTGATTGGCAAATCGGGGTGAATCGTCAAGATGCTAATGGAAATGCAGAAAGGTCAGCGCTCGTTCTCATTCGTTGCGATATGTGGTATAATAGAACGTTGGAATGAGTTTTAAGAAAGAAAAAAAAAAGAAAGAAAAAGAAATTGACTTGATCTCTTTAGTCTCTTGAGCAAATAAAGCCTTAAAAATATATACTCACGACAAATCGTAAAGTAAAGCCTTAAAAATATATACTCACTAGAAATCTGAAAATAAACCTTTAAATATATACTCGTGACAAATCGGAAAATGAATCCTTACAAATATATACTCACGACAAATCGTAAAATAAAGCCTTACAAATATATACTCACGACAAATCGTAAAGTAAAGCCTTAAAATATATACTCACAAATATATAATCGTCAAATAAAGTCTAAAAAATACATACTCACGAGAAATCGTAAAATAAAGCCCTAAAAATCACGAGAAATCGTACAAGTAATACAAATTTAATAAGAATAGATTCCTCAAAGAGTAAATGTAAAATATAGTATTTAAAGTGATGTTTACAATTTAAAAAAAAGAAGTCTTGAAATATCTGACCTATATGTTGCAAACATTTCTCACTTTTTTTTTTTTTTGAGAAACCGCATTTAATATCTTTCATGGGTACAAATACAATGACTACACACGATAAACTCGAATAATTTTGTCTTCGTTAACTCGAATACATTTTTTTTCGTCAACTCGAAAACCTTATTTTCTCGTTAGGGTATACTTATAATAAAGAGCCAGGGCTCAGATTTTGGTGCTTACATCTGCTCTGAAGTTACATCTTTTTACCATGTATTAACGACGAGACATGGACATTATCATCTGACCACGCCCTGTTGTTTTTTTTTTTCACTCGATGAATTTACAAGTTGTTATGTTTAGGGAAACACAACAGATTTATATTAAAAATTTTACGTTTGCATCCAGTGCATTTTAATTTTTTTTTCTCTAAATACCATATGTGCATTGTACAAAAATTAGCACAAAAACAAAACAAAACACAACTCAAGAAAGACAAACTGCAAATAGCATATGAGATAGAGAGAAGTTGACTGAATGAGAAAGTGTGTGTAGTTTAGTAATGGAGGAAGGAAAACAATTAAATATTATAACATACTGTATTAAATATAGGTTTTTTTTTGTTGTTTTTTTTACCTCACCATTTTGAAGTGTTAGCAACATTCCGGCATAGGAAAAATACATTAGATATGTGCTGAGATCCTTTGACCTGTTCGTCAATTTATTTTAGTTAGAAGAAAAGTTGCCTTACTGGGTACATGGTGCATGTATCACAAATATTATTCTTCGAGAATATGGTATTCTTCAAATGAACAAAGGAAATTTATAAATTCCTGTTCATATTAGCACATCTACTTTCTCTCCAATTCAATAATTCTAGCTGAAAAATGCAATAGGCAAACAGGGACTCCAATATCAAAGCATAGCATATCGTGACGGAACTCTTCATGGCCAATAAAGGCAATAAAATTATAATATTCTGCACTTAAATTTTCATCCAATTGACCCTTGCGAATTTCCTTTGTAGAAATGTTAAAAAACGGTTTTGCATGAAATAAAGGGTCCCGCGCGATTCAATTGGGAAGATGAAAGGCGCTGAAATGGTGCCTACCAACGCCCGATATAGATCTTTGGTACGGGAAGACCGTTAAAGTGCACGCCAGAAGCCGTTACTGGGGTCTCAGAAGATCGGTTTTAATTTCATTAGCAGGACCTCCAAAACAATCAATATCCGTAATCTAATTACAGCTGCATTACTTTTATGCACGATACGCTGCTTGGTTCGCAAGATAATTTTGTATGTATTGCATCCTTTTTGAATTTCCGACAGATCTAGAAATATAACTCCCATTCCTGTCTGTTTCGTACAAAATGCTTATTTTCCTTTGATTTGTATAATATAAATACTTGTAAAAAAATTGCTTTACCCCCGTTTACTTTTGAAAGGTATTGTTTTAGTTCATATTGTCTCACTGAAATGAGAAAAAAATATATTCAGTTGAAGGAATTCGAATCATCGAATTTAATGCTTTTAGGAAGAAGAAAGTGTCTAAATGTAATTTTCATATATAAGTGAACTCGTTTTGTTACTAAAATCTGTATATATATATATATATATATATATATACCATTCGCGTACGATAGTCAGCCTAATCCCCCGTACCTCAGATATGGGAAGGAATGTGTGGAACCGGACAGATTTCGGTTACTTTGCATGTATAAATGTCCAATGCTTTTTAAGACAGTATTTGTGTTTACGTTCTGGGATAAGTTCATCTCAGACAATAGGTAGGAAGTTAGGTAAGCATTTGTTCTGTGGTTAATCATAAGGCATTTTTAATTATTATTTTTTTTTTTCTAATCTCCACGCCACAATGCTATATCTAATTGTTGTATAGTTCATAAAACGTAATGGACACCTGTTTCTGTCGCATGAGATAACTGCGAGAGTTGCTCTTCTCAAGTTACTTTACGGGCTGTACCTGGTGTCCTATACCTGTTGTGAGTGTCACAGTCAGTCAGCGCTAAAGTGGACTAGCTATATATACCACAGGTTCTCAAACTGTGGTCCTCGGACCACTGGTGGTCCGCGAGCTCCATTCATATCCTATATGAGACATTGTCTTTAATAGTCAAGTGGTAAGCGAACAAAAATAGTTTGATACCCACTGATCTGTACGATAGTTTGACAGCTGCATATCACACTGGTCAATCATAACTACCGGCAACGATGCCAGCGGACCGGCAACAGTTTTTCTAGGGACATGCAATGAAAAACGTGGCGGAAACAGGAGTCACGGAAAAGGTTCATGGTCGATTTCTCTGTTTCATTCATACAAATATAATAATAATAATGCTGGCATAATCACACGGAATAGCTACAAGATTCAAATTTTGATCATTACTTTCTGTAATTATGAGATCCTTTGGGTCTGGCTGTAAATCTACAACCACGAATGTTAAATGGTCAGTTTTAACAAAGATTTCCGTTTTTCAGTAATCATTTTGTGTCTTGTGACAAGTTTCACCATAAACGAATATATAATTCAAAATATTTCCAGCAGTTTTCAGAGACAGAGGACTTTTACTTGTTGTTTTATGACCGTGATTTCATTGCAACGTATTGCATAACCATTTTGTTACAACGTTGATCCAACGATGCTCGCATTATGTATGAAATATCACTCATTACTTGGTCTATTAGCTTATAAATAGGTGCAATGTATCTTTGAAAGGTAGGAGGATTAAGCTGATTCTACTACGAGAATGAGGAATGGCGTTGCACGCGCAAATCCTAAACCGATCAGAAGGGCTCCATTCATCAGGTATATACCTTGCTCAGTAATGTTGTACCATAAATTGCACATGTACACGGTTCGGAGGGATAGAGTTGAATAAGTTGAATATTAAATGCCAGACCGTAACTTCTTAGAAATGAAAATTTTGTGTGAGTAATATTTTTATATTTATATTTACGGAGTCTCTTGTTTTTAAAATGGTGACATTTTCATTCTAAGACGTAATTTAAAAGGTCTAAACTCAGCTACAGGAAAATGCAGTCGGATACGAAATAGCCTTTCCATTCGATCTCATAGCGACTAATCCTTCTGACCGAGCAAATAAATTCCTTCTCACCAGGAATCAGGCCACAATTAATACTTCCGGTTCAGTACCCACGAATGTAGTCCGAGTCTATTTTTAGATCATTTTTTCCTCTCTCAATTTTGTGGTGATGTATGCATTAGATTTAGTCATTCTTAGTATTGATTTAAAGGAAATTTGTTATTGTTTAGAATATGAGCATTATAGTGTGGTTGTCTGTGTGTATTTTTGCGACAGTGCACAGTGAGTAATAAGGCATTGGTGCTGATCCGGAAGTGAAATCTGTGACTCATTGCACGTTGCTTTGTTTACAGTCCAGCCATTCATAAGAATGCCGGTTAACCTATGACAAGAACTTCAGCGTGAGTTCATCTTTGAAGATACTTTACAACAATATATGATTTATTAGGATTTGGACACAGTGGAAAGTTCAGTACTGACAAACAAATGTAGAGACTATATAGGAAAATTAATTGTGGTCTTAGTCCACCAGGTTCGTGTCGTCTCCTTGGTAAAGCGCCTGATGAAGACCAACTTTTTTGTCTACCTCACGTTCCGCCCATCCAATAGATGACTATTTGTATGCACCTGTTGCGGTTGGGAAGTTGTTTAGGTCCGATAGCTGTACTTGTCCGATCTTAAATTCATATTCGACATCATATTCTATGGAACATTTCAAAAGATTTGATTGTATTAAATGTGACAAGAACAGAACAATCCTAAAGTACTTTTATTGACAGATCTCAAAGAAGCAACTTGATATTTAGTGGTCAATATATCTAGCATCTTCATATTTTAAAGGACGGAGTAATATGTCGCTGTTTGTTTCTATCTAGTTATCAGACGAATAACTGAACCTGAAAACTCGCAAAAAATGCCTTTTTAGGATCCGATCAAAATAATGTTTAATATCCAATAATTTGTTGGTTTACCTGTTTTTAGTGTGATTTTATCTAGATTTCTTGAAATTTACAGAAAATATTAATTTGTTGTTTATATTTTTGTGTTTGATGGTCGATTAACATTTATGAAATAGCTGTTAGTATGGTGGCGGAACTCCCTCATCATTTACCTCTCACTTATAGTTTACTGACGACACTTTGTTATTGTCTATTAAAGTTGAATATTTTAAAAAAAAAGTGTTTTAACTTGGGTTATACTTTTCTATATTGAAAGTAAATAATGCGCGTTGTGAATTCTGAAAGTGGTGTATTCTGTTTCCAGGATTTCTTCAGTTATGGTTGTGTAATAGAATGGAATAAGTAAATAATGCGCGTTGTGAATTCTGAAAGTGGTGTATTCTGTTTCCAGGATTTCTTCAGTTATGGTTGTGTAATAGAATGGAATAAGTAAATAATGCGCGTTGTGAATTCTGAAAGTGGTGTATTCTGTTTCCAGGATTTCTTCAGTTATGGTTGTGTAATAGAATGGAATAAGGAATTACAAAAAAGGGGAGAAAACACCTCCACCACTCACAACAACACACACACACACACACACACAGCGACAAAACATATAAAATCCTTATTTTACGGTTACCTTGTCTAAATCTGTATTCAATATGTTTGAAAGCAAAATAATGATTGCCTTAATATGTACCAAAAACTATTAATCTTAGTATTATCTTGAAACAACTTTCATTACACGTGTGATTCTTTTTCTAAATAAAATCTGAGATAATAGTTTTGTACCGTTTATACGTGCTGCTTATAGTACATCACAGCGGGATAATATATACATGTAGCTTGGAGCCTAGCTGGTACGTTTGGAACTTGCACGTGAAATACTGTTTTTCATTCTCGCACTACCATCATGGCACCACTGATAAGCCAAAGCTATATGGAGAGCATGACAATATAGTTTATTTAAGCGATTACCTTGTTTTTAAATGACAAATAAAAGACCAAGTTACGAGTTATATTTTATATATCATGCGAGCATCGTTGTAATAAAATCGTTGTAGAATGCGTTGCAATTAAACCACCGCTATAAAAGAATAAATACAAGACCTATATAGGCAAAAACGGCTTGAATCATGTTGAATTATGTACTCTTTTGTGGTAAGCATAGAAATTGGCCCCACGTCTCTAAACATTTATCGATTTATTGTCAAATTGTAGTAATCTTTTCGGCCAAACCCCAAATGAATTCATTATTAAGGAAAGAAAGGATCAAAATATGAATCTTTCAGACACTCTCTGTGACTTCTGCCAGTAGCAGCAGTATTGTCTTAATTTTAATAAAACAGAGAAATCGATTACGAACTCTTTCCTTGGCTCCGGCTTCCGCCATTTCTTTTGTTGTTAGCGCGTAGAAATATGTTTGCCGATGCGTTGGTATTGTTGCTGGTGCGTTATGATTACCCATTGTGATATATGCAGAAGCATTCGAAATTTCACCGGTTCTGCACACTTGGTTGTCGCGGACATATAGTAAAATCCTTAACGAATAGGAGTAGAAGACACCTTTTCGTCGATAGTTTCATAAAGCAGTTTAAATCTTACATTATTTCTTGAAGATCTAATGCGGACTAACTGAGGACGTATTGGCGCTTAACGTCGATCTTTGACTTCATGATTTTGACATTCGACGTTAGCTGTAAGGTCCATGACATTAGAAAAATCTTACAGGATTCCCAGATCGCTTCTATCTGGAAGTTTTCGATAGTGTACAGTTTGGCTTATAGCATCTACAACCATGAAACTCCATGATAATGTTCTCAAATTATCTGTTAGTACAAACACCGAATAAAGATACACGAGGCAGTGTATATATATATATATATATATATATATATATATATATATATATATATATATATATATATATATACCTGTCGGGACTCTAGAACCTGCGCGGGGTATTCAAATACTAAATTCGGCAGTCGGGGTAAATACAGTTCGACTTCCCGGTATATTTAGCTACTCAAATGGACTCTGATTCAGTTATTTTTCCGTATATAGTACCTACATTTGTTTGTCAGTACTGAACTTTCCACTGCGTCCAAATCCTAATAAATCATATGTTAATCTAAAGTAGCTCGAAAGATGAACTCACGGTGAAGTTCTTGTCATAAGTTTACCGTCATTTTTTTTTTTTTTGGAGAGGCTGACCTGTAAACAAAACAACGTGCAATGGGTCACAGATTTAACTTCCGGGCACACATAAATGCCAAATTACTCAATGTGCACTATCGCCAAACTACACACAGACAATCACACCATAATGCTCATATTCTACAGAATAAACAGATTCCTTTAAATCAATAGCAAGAATGCCTAAATCTAAGCCAAGGATCACCACCCAAAAAAAGAGACCAAAAAAAAAAAATGCTCTAAAAATAGATTGGGTCTACATTCGTTTTGGCACGAGTCCAAACGCAAGGAATAATGCAGAGGATATACTGAGAAATGGTTGAAATAAATAACTGTGAAGTTTCTTGTGATATGTGCTATTTTCACGATTTTATCATATCGGAAACCTCTGCCCCATACAATGTTGCCAAACTTAACAATATTTTATACTTCCATACATTTATGTTTGCGGCAGAAGATCATATTGATCTCTATTACGACCTCTCCATCACCATGCATTACAGAGTGAGCAATATCTTACATGTTTTCCCGTCCACATATCCATTTATTTGAATATTGAGCTAACCTTAGCTATGTAATTCCCATGTTCTATTACGTTGACACCATCAGTAATATAGAATGGGCCTTATAAAGTTAATGGGTAACCTGAGGTAATGTAAAAAAAAAAAAAAAATTATAATAATTTTAAGTTTGATGCTTTTTTTAAAATAATGTCGTAACATACAATTGCTGGTAGAAGCACACTTAGAAACCTTGATTACTTCACAACGTATATATAATTGTTCTGGTCGCTCGATGCAGTCTGTAAAAATCTCAGTTACTTCCCGTACAATAAGAGCTGAGTGTATCCTAATCAATGGCTTTCAACTTTCTCGTATTTTCGCGTGTCACGAACTGACATCACGAGATAACCTTTCCTCGGTAAGGACAGCCCAATCGGTTATCTCCGTTCTAAGTCAGCCGTGACACGACCTCTGTAACAATAGAAATTCTCTTGGGGGACACATGCCTAACTGTTATCATTCTGCAGTAACTTACACTTACGAATAAATTCTTCTGGTCTAATACAAGTAAGTACTCAGTGGATGAAAAGCATGGAAATAATATGAATATTTAAGACTTGTAAATGTTAAAACCAAAAGCCCCTCCAAAAAGTATCATAAAAAAATGTATTTTAGACCCCAAGCATGATGTACTAAAACATAATCCCACAGAAATCAGGAAAGTTACTGGCTAAAAAAAAAGATCTTGAATGGGTATATAGATTCAATAAATGTTCATTATTCTTTCACGTACTTAGCAAATTTGGATAGAGATTCAACTTTCATGCATTTATTTTTACTCCAAATCATATGGACTATTCAGCACTCTACAAAACAAGCACGTTATTAAAACATATTGCAGAAAGGTAAAGAAAGTGGGTTTTTTTTGTTTTATTTTAGCGTTTACCCTACGGACCAATGAGACTTTTAGACCAACTAAAATTACTTGAATGACTTTGTATACGGGGCTTTCGAGCCCCATGTAGAGACCACAATATCCAACAGGACAAACACTATTATTTATTTATATTATGACCCTATTAATTAAATAATAAATTGTGTTTATATTGATTTTCAGAACATTAAAGTAAATACAATTATGTTTGAAAAGAAGTCTTGTTTTAATTATTTTTGCGGCTAAATGGCGCATAAATACATAGTGTGACATTGAGTGATTTTACGTTCTGTTGCGTCATTATATACCTACTGTGACGTCATGTTACTTAGCAACAAACTTATTGGGTCCTACTGGATCATACCACGCACTGCATTTACAAACGAAATCACGAGATTGTATATGATACAAATATTTATTATATAATCATTTTAATTATAAAATTATAATTTCATTTTGTGAAAAGCACTTGAAACATAATTTTTTTATTTAATAAATGATGGTATATAATGAATAAATTAAAATTTTTGTACTTCCGGATAGTGTGGCATCGTCTGAAGTAAATGTGGCTTCCAAGCTAGCCCTATTGTACTTCTGCCTACAATATACAACAATACAAACACTATAATACATAACTGCTATCGTCATTATAATCATAATCGTCATTATCATGGTCGTCGTCGTCGTCGTCATAATCATCATCATCATCATCATCAACAACAACAATAACTGCGACGACGACAATGATCATGATGACGACGACAACAACAACAACAACACTGACGAGTAGTGCTTTAAATTAGTATAAGGGTGACTTTATTCATGTATTATAAACATATCGGGATTAGGTCTTTTCCTCATTGCTGCTGTAATTTCATCTTACATCATCAAAATAATCAAATATAAATTTGTTAAAAAATGTAAACAAAAATTCTAGGTCACATTGTGCACGGTGGCTACGAATTATTGCATGGAACGTCCGTAAATTCGATAATAGCTTCCGTTAACACTGCCTGGGTTAGTGTACACGTCAAAATGATTCTAAGCAAAAGTGAACGAAGAATGTTCGCCCCATCTAAAGATAAGCAATTTATAACACTGAGTCCTTAATTACCTTTAAAATTTGTACCTTAAGAAAGTATAGGTGACACAAAAAAGATTCAATTGCGACGACAATTGCGGGTATAAAGTGCTTTTCACAACGTATTGCCTTGCTTTAACTATTGTTTAACATTATAGTTATCTGTATACACTCTTCCAGACATTAGTTCAATACGTATTGAGGTTCATTTCCTAAGAGCGATGTTCATGAATTTCACCGTGAATTATTTCTGACTCATTTAGATAAAAGAGCAATCTTAGAGAAGCACGACAACGTCAAGCAATGCCCGGATTTAACTCAACCGGAAATCAAGAGTATACAGAAAAAGAAATGTCGGAATATGCTTATAACAATTAATAGCAGTTTATGTCTGTGCTAATTTGGAAAGTAATGAGAATTCATTCCAGCAAAACGTTCAGAGATGATTAGCAATTACTGCCTGTCAACAAGCTTTTAACGACCAATGCATTCCACATGTGGAATTTGCCCATGCTTTATTTCTGTCAACATACCACGAGAGTAGCAAAATCACGCCATCGAGCTCAAGGTTGATTTTTTTTTCTTCTCCATAATCAGTTTCATTGCTTAAACATGACCAAAATAATAATAATAATTTTTTCTAAAAACTTTGACGATTTTATTCTTTTTTTTATGGAGGATGGTGATATAATTATTTCATTGGATCCCATTTACTTGTGTTTAAACTATTCTTTCATTATTATAGCCCCAGATTTTCGATACTTATATGTATATGTATACATTCCATCAGATGGACCATTACAAAGAATTAATACTGAACCGCATTGATGTTACTAATGTTTTTTTTTGCTTTCGTTCGAACTCACAATCAAAGTTCGTTTTAAGAGATCGAACCCAGGAATCCAGTAGTGTTTATTTTCTCTACAGGAAACAAATATATAGCAGCAATATGAGTAATATATAGATATATATACCACATACATTACAAATAACACGGCTTTTAAAGTGTTGGTATAAAGCAATTTGATATACCAATACTGTTGGTATATCAAACTGATTCGCCAATGGCGTATAAATACGCATATAATTATTATTTCAATACGCATATAATTATGGTTTCAATAAGCATATAATCATGGTTTCAATACGCATATAATTATGGTTTCAATAAGCATATAATTATGGTTTCAATACGCATATAATCATGGTTTCAATACGCATATAATTATGGTTTCAATAAGCATATAATTATGGTTTCAATACGCATATAATTATGGTTTCAATACGCATATAATCATGGTTTCAATACGCATATAATCATGGTTTCAATACGCATATAATCATGGTTTCAATACGCATATAATCATGGTTTCAATACGCATATAATCATGGTTTCAATACGCATATAATCATGGTTTCAATACGCATATAATCATGGTTTCAATACGCATATAATTATGGTTTCAATAAGCATATAATTATGGTTTCAATACGCATATAATTATGGTTTCAATAAGCATATAATTATGGTTTCAATACGCATATAATTATGGTTTCAATACGCATATAATTATGGTTTCAAAAGAAGACTATTGCTTCTGTACTATCTAGATCAGTGATGAATTTTCACTTGTTAATTATTAATAAACTAATAAAATAATGAGAGAAAAAAAAATCCTGGTTTGTAATGAATTCATGTCACAGTTTCATCGAAATCCACTCTGCTTACTCTTCTCTCTCTCTCTCTCTCTCTCTCTCTCTCTCTCTCTCTCTCTCTCTCTCTCTCTCTCTCTCTCTCTCTCTCTCTCTCATGCCCGTAAGGGACACCAATACGTGAAAATCTGTGGAGTGAGAGAGAAAAAAGAATTTGATCTGGATGAAAACCTTGAACTTAAACTTACACCAAGTAACCTAGAGGAACCCGAGTTCTTATAATTTTATGTGCACACTTTCCATAGGATTTTTCAACAGTGTTACACGATACCAATGATACAAAATTGCAATAATCTGTGGAGACGAGTAGGCCTGACAGTAAATTCCTTGGCATACACATACTGTAATTTATTTAATGCTTTATTTTTTATTTATTTTTGAAACCAATAATGAAGTTCTAAAACAGATCATTTTTAAATATTAAAATGTCTGAAGGTTTCTCTCCTTCTCTCTTTTCTTCTCAGTCTGTGTTGGTTGCTTCATCAGCATGTCAGTTTTACCTCAATTGATCTCTCTCTCTCTCTCTCTCTGGATCAGTGAAACTGACAGACTAATCAACCAATAGAGAAACAGAAAGATTGACGATATAAACAATCGTATAAGTTAGTCCCCACGAACTCCCACCCCGCTCTCTCTGTTGGTTGGTCAGCCAACATGTCAGTTTTACCCCTAATGGATCCAGTTCTCTCTCTGGACCATCGTCGACAGCCACGGGTGAAAATGCGTGAAAAAGGAGTGTATGGTATTTTTGCCCATGGCATGGGACACTATCTCTGGACCAATGATGGTAAAACTGGCAGGCAAACCGACCAACAGAGAGAGAGAGAGAAAGACAGACAGACAGACAGACAGAGACAGACAGACAGGCAGACAGACAGAGACAGACAGACAGAGATAGAGAGGGACAGAATCTTATGGTCAGTAGCAATGGAAAGTAGAGCAAAATAATGACTTAGATCAACTGTAAATAACTTGAAATGTTTGAATTAGTCCTTGCTGGTTCGTCATTCCGCTTAAACTATTCCCCACTTTTCTCGATGTACTCGCCCGTGATCGAAAGGCCGCGATTTCACTGTTTGGGACGCTAGCCATGCAATGTTTGTAGTACTATACTTTCTTCATTTAAACCAACTTTCATATTTAAATCCTAAGAGTCTCTTTTATTTATTTAGTCAATATGAATGAAAATAGAATCTCAAAAAAGAATCAAATTAACATTTTCCAAAAGGATAGTGAATAGCTAAAATAGATGCAGAACTGCATTTTGTAGCGGTCACACTGGGAAGGGATCTGAAGAGTTCACTCACTCCCTCCGTCAATACACAGTTTCCTATAGTCAATCTTAAACTTAATTGGAACAAAAGCATGCGTATTTGTATGTGGTATAAATAAAATATAAGTATAGTATATACGCTGTATCTTTGATATACCACTTGCTGTATAAATTTGTCATTAAAAGTTAACTCGGCAAGCCTCGTTTCCTTTTAATGAAAAATGTATGCAACTTGTGGTATATCAAAGATACAGCATACATACTACACATATATTCTATATACATACTATACATATATTCTATATACATACTATACATATATTGTATATGTGAGCCACAACGAGATAAGTCGTTACTTCGGAGAATGTGACGTTATCGTAGAAAAATGACGTAAAACAAAGGAATTTCTAACGGCATAACGCTGTTTCATTACCAGTATATCTATTATTATTATGTACCTGCAATTTTCTACCCAAGAAAGAGCCAGAACTTTACCGTCATTTCCTACAAGCAGGAAAACGATACTATCGTTTTCTAAACCTGTATCACCATACTCTCAAAAGAGGCTGGACTACATTATCCTCGAGGTTTCCTGGTGACAATAGAAGCGCCCCTAGCGATGGAATGCCAACACTAGCAGTAAACAAAGCTCTCACAGCGACGTTAGTTAAGAAACCTTGCGTTATATGTGAAATATCTGAAAGGTCTAAACAATATGTTGTCACAACAGCAATAAAAAAGCATTTATTACTTTATTTTGAAGTAGTAAAATATTGCCAAAATGTTCGTCTGAAGCAAGATCATATTCGGAAATCGCGTACCAAAACATTACAGTTGTACAGTACAACCCATTTACGGAAATTCATAAATGGTAACGTTAGCGAGTTTCCCGCATAATGGATGAATTTGAATTATAAATGAGTAATATTCTCTGCAACAAATCTGTACTATCAAGTTCAAACAATTTCTCCTATCCTTTTGTAAATAACTGTCAAAACAATGTTGTCATTCCCGTGTCAAGCTCCACTCGGAGCCTCTGACAACGTTTCGCCAAAAACAGTTCAACCGCATTCAACCTGGCCTCTGAAAGAAACTTCCAGTCATTCAGCTGGTGAAAACTTCCGTGATGCAAAATTTCAGAACTGCACAATAACTGTAAATCACATATATGAGTAGTCTGCCCTCAAGTATCGAAGAATTCGTGTTATTGACAGTGATGGTAGTCAAACTGAGCGAGTCTTGTTTTACAAACTTCATTCATAAACTGATATTCATGCGCATGTCAGCCTTTCGAAAAGTAATTCGGTTTATGCTTTAAGATGAAGTTCGTATTAAAGAGGTTGAAATTTTTAGCAATTGCACGTGATTTTCAACTACATATAGTGCTTTTATTAAATTATATGAAAATTGATAGGTATATAACAAAAATATCATTATCACAGTAGTGCAATTTTGATTGCTAGATCACGTCTCGTTGTCAGCATAAAAATCCGGATCATGACTCGACGCTCGCGTCTCGTAATGATCCGGATTTTCTAATGCTGACAACTCGACGTGATCTAACAATCAAGATCGCGTTACTGTGATACTACTATATATATCTTCATAATGTTTGGGTGAAACGAACTTTGTTATATTCAGGAATGATTGCTCATTATACAAAATCTAAAAATGTAAACGTTATGCCAAAAATGATGGGTTTTTTCCCCGTTATACATTTTGTTGACCTGTGCACAGTTTCGCCTCGAATTTTAATTTGATTGGTTACGAACGTTGGTATTAGCTACCTGGAGCTGATCGAGTGTTTATAAATTGTTTAACCATATCATTGGAACAATTGTTGCACAAAATACATTTTGTACAAATATCGGCGTGGTCAAAGTCATCATTTATATTTTACGTGCATAACTTTATCAAAGTAACCTGTCACAAAGTTACCCATTTCAGCTCCTTTATCTTCATCGTTTGTTCACAAATATATAATCGGTAAATTAAAACAGTTAATTGATAAAGTTTGACTGCTGGAATTTCAACCACATAATTTTCTTCACATGCTGATGGAAACATTGTAAAAATTTACGAAAACAGATGCCCCATGGTTAACGCGGCTTACGACATGTAGCTGCGTCGCGGGTAGCACGCGGAAAGATTCATTTCCGACATAAAGCAGACGTCATTTTTTTAATGATGGGCGCGTGGTCCGGCTAGGTGGTCGATTGAATAATAAGCATCTTTAGATTCATATTCCTACTTAATAATATGAGAGGTTTGAACTTTTCCCCCGACTGGACCGACCGTTGGGGTCTGGCGAGGGAGTCGCATGTGTGCACAGCGCTGGCCTGGCAGATGGCGAAATTAGTAGTAATCATTACGCGACATGTTTGTGTATATGTAGATAAGTGGTTATGATTCTTTAGGTACATGTAGGTTTGCCGGGCTTGTATTAAAAACGTTTAAAATTGTACATAATTTTGTAACTAACAGCTTTTAAAAAGGATACTATAAAATTATAGAGTTTTTGTCACGGCTTTTATTTAATTTCTATATAAGCTTCACAATCTATTTGAAAGAAAACCGGTTGTTACTTTTAATAAAATTTCCTTTACTGCAGTCATGTGCTAAATTTTCGATCCACAAAGTTTTAGTCCGTTCTGAAGCAGTATATGGATTTTTGTCTAAAGTTAAATTTAGTTTTAGTATAAATGGACACTGCTTTTTCTTTACGATGGTGTTGAGGACCAAAACCTGTCAGCTGCTGCTGCCAAGAAATCCACTAAAATATATTAATATGTCGTAATAAAATGGCAAGTATCTCCCTTATCTGAAATATTCTACACCCAATTACATATTTCCTTTCTGCAAGCAAGAAAGAAAGAAAGAAAAAATCCGAAGAAAGACAACAAGAAAGAACGAAAGGCGGAAAGAAGTGATCTTGTATTAATAGTACGAGTGACTTCCTGTCTTCTAAATCATATTAATAAATTACAGTCTGACATGGCAGTTGATTCTGTAACTGAGACGCACTGTGCAGTTTCCAACGATTACATCGGTCTTTTAATCTTTGTTCAAAACCGCACTTATATATATATATATATATATATATATATATATATATATAGATATATATATACATATATATATATATATATATATATATATATATATATATATATATATATATATATATATATATGTGTGTGTGTGTGTGTGTGTATGGATATGTGTGTTTTAAAGTTGACTTCAACCTAGAATGTCATCATTCCTCACTTCATATAACTTTAAAAACCAGTCTAGTTTCCCTCTCTGTCTCTCTGTCTGTCTGTATGTCTGTCTGTCTGTCTGTCTTTCTCATCACTGTTTGTTCAACATATACTTTCTCCTTATTTCCAAATGTGTGCACCTTACGAAATAATATTGTTACTACATGAAATCGATGTCACTCTATCGATATGTGTGTGTGTCTGTTTGTTTCTTTGCTTGTTTTGTCGCGATTGTTTAATTTTCATAATTCCTTCAGCAAGGCAGTTGACAAGTCTCATTTACTTTGCAACATTCCCTGTGCAAACAGTTTAACTGAAATAAACCCATGCTTATTATTAAATAAACGAATCCAGTCTATCAATGGCAAAGATACAATTTGCCTCTGAGCAACACACTTACATAATTCGTATATCTTTTGCAAATGAACAAACAGCTTATATCTATCTATCTATCTATCTCTCTCTCTCTCTCTCTCTCTCTCTCTCTCTCTCTCTCTCTATATATATATATATATATATATATATATATATATATATATATATATATATATATATATATATATATAACGAGTTTTACTTAAAGCTCGTAACAATGCTTTGATGTCATGAACACAACACTTAAGACCATGTTCATTATATATGCATATGAAGTATTGATGCAAAAAGTCAAAATCATCCTTAACTTTTCTTTTTAAAATAATGTACATCTGATGTGGCTTATGGCAATAAGTAATATGCTGTGTAAAATAGATTCGAATGATATGGCAATCTCTCAAAACTAGTAAATCAGAAAATGTGCGCACCTGTTACACATATGTCAAAGAGAGGAAGATTAGCTGAAGTTAAAGAGGGCCAATTTTGAAAGACTCATTTCTTTACATAATGAAAAATCATGTGATCAATTTCCGTTGGCCATTTGATTGCAAGACGAAATGGCCCGTTTACTATTCTCCCCTCAGCGTGATGGTGAATCACATGAAATTTGTTTGTCTCAGATTGAGCGGAAAATGCCAGATTCGACTAATCTGACCATTCCGTAACACTGATCACTGTCTAGGTTATCTCTGGTCATTAACGAAGATTTTGGCCAATTGGCTGACCATTTCTTTTGAAGTGTGACCATCTCGCCTCCATCTGATGATGGACATAAGATTGGTGTATGAAAAGCAGACTTCGGAAATTCGCAGGAAATGTGAAGTCTGAAAGTAGCAACAGTTTGTTTGCTAATCTTTGCTGTTCCACGACGATCGCCTTCAGTGGAGATACTTGCACATATATTTGTATATGCAAACCTATATGGGACATAAAATATAAACATACTTTGTGGAATAATGGGAGTTTTTGTGTCAGTATTTGCTGTTCTAAAGGTACCGACTATGCATTTAAACACATATTAAGATATGCCGTTGAATTAAAACCTCCACACGACACGTGGCAGAAGTCTATTATATAAAATGTTGATACAAAACGAAGATAACATTTTTAATATACAAGTTTTCAAAGTCACCCGAAAACATACGAATAAAATGTTGTAAAAGTCATCCGAGACATTGCTAAAAGTCATCCGAGACATTGCTAAAAGTCATCTGAGACATTGCTAAAAGTCATCTGAGACATTGCTAAAAGTTAGGAGGTTCTGCTAAATAGTACAATGGTCATTAAAGTTTCATAATATGCATAACATTCATTTGCATGTGATAAGAATATATTTTAGATGTTAAGGTTAGTATAATCCAGTTGATTTCTATAAAAACACTTTGTTTTTTTCTTCAAGTTTTATAAAAAAATAATTAAAAAATCCGCTTGTTTAAGCAAACCATCCAACGTCTCAGTCGTTGCTATTGGCATAAGTAACTGGCCCAGGAAGTTTGGATTTTTATATATAACTTATTTCGAAAGGTTTCCTTTTGTGATAGCTATTTATATTATTATATTATCAACTTGTACCCTGCTTACGTGGGTCAAGTCTTTTTCTCCGAACAGCCAATTTTTACCTGACAGTAACAGCCACATTGCTTTGTGTCCTGACCAGTTGGGTAGCTGAGTACAGGTACATGCTGTATGTGCATTGATTTTCTTTTAGTACGGATCATTTCACATGTAAATAGGAATAAATAAAGCAAGCATTAATTAAAACAAGTTTACACGATAACCTCGTGTAGTAAAATGCATTTTTTGTATTGGTGTGTATAAATCAATGTATGAGAACACATTTAGAATTGATTACGAAGGAAAAGAAAACATAGTGTCCAGATTAAAGTTTCTGCCCAGAGTATTTTTGCCTTTGACACGACCCAGGTACTGTCTGTACTGCATGACCAGTTCATGAATAAGATGGCATGTCCTTAATTCAGGTCAGTTCCATAACGCGATCTGTTTGAGGTTAAACCTGGCTGTATTAGGAAGCACGTTTACAAGGAAGACTTTTTGATAATTTAAATAAAGATGACAAAAAAATAAAATATTCTAGTTTCTATATTACAAAAAAATCAAATTTATTATGTAGTTACGTACACTTATCAGACCAAAAATAAGTACACTTATCAGACTAAACATAAGTACACTTATCAGACTAAACATACGTACACTTATCAGACTAAACATAAGTACACTTATCAGACTAAACATAAGTACACTTATCAGACTTAACATACGTACACTTATCAAACTAAACATACGTACACTTATCAGACTAAACATAAGTACACTTATCAGACTAAACATACGTACACTTATCAGACTAAACATACGTACACTTATCAGACCAAACATAAGTAAACTTATCAGACCAAATATACGTACACTTATCAGAGCAAACATACGTACACTTATCAGAGCAAACACTATGGCATTAAAACTACACTTTGTGGATTCTGAGAAAAGTAGGAAAACTAGATTATAAGAGGAATAAAACAGACTATATTTGTAAGAATCTTTTTATTGATTTGGGTTGCTTTATTCGAAAATACTTTCTATCGTCTCTCATATATTTTGATTGAGAGGTTGGAGTATATACAAAGAGCTTAATTACGAATTGTAAAGTGCGTTCGATGTTGCTATGATATAATTAGGGACCGACCATTTTCATTTTCGGAGGGGATGGGGAAGGGGGCAAAGAATTTCTTTTTAATTTACTATCCCCAAATAGCTTTAAAAATATGATTGCTCTTATTTTTACCACAAATAAAATAATTGTTATATCCATTATGTTAGTTGAAAATAAAATTATCTTGAGGTAAAAGACCCAAAAATATTCAGGTTCGATAGAAAATCCCAGACCCCCTCACTCCGCCCCCCCCCCCCAATACATAAGTAATAAATAAATGGTCGGTCCAATACTTCTAAATCCATGTTTTCTTTAAAAGGTACAATTAAAAAGGTGTAGACCAACGATCATCGCATAAATTTAATGTCTATCGTTGATCCTTAAACAGAAAAATAAATGACATCATCTTCATAGTCATCAGTGGCGGCGCGAGGTGTGTGTGGGGGGAGCAATTGCCCCTGGGCGCCAGGCGAAGGGTGGCGCCGCTGTCGGGATTTTTTTTTTTTTTTTTGCAGCTGAAATTTTCATAGTATTTCATCTCACCTTAGTGTAACGGGGGCAATTATTCTTCACAAAACGTGTATTGGGGGTAGGGGTGGCAACTGACATAAAAACAGTTTTCTGTGGCAAAGTAGGTGCCCCACTAAAAGAATATCGCCCCCAGACGCCTCGGCAGGGGCGCCACTAAAGAACATTGCCCCCAGGCGCCTAGAACCCTAGCGCCGCCACTGATAATCAGGACTATTCGGTAGTTCATCAAACTCTATCGCATACAATATGTCTGGTGGAAAGATATATCACTAAATACAAGAGATGAGAAGCTTGTATTGGACAAATAAAGCTGTATAAGAAAGTGCTTTCCAGAGCCAGCAATTAAATTGTACAATACTTGCCTCTCAACGATCAGAATTTTTTAATTACCAAATTATTAAGATGTTTGTTTCTACAACACCAGTGGTCAGCAAAGGCGACGTCGTATGCCGTCCGTAGGGAACTGGTTGATAGTTCACAC
Source organism: Margaritifera margaritifera (assembly GCA_029931535.1). Classification (NCBI taxonomy): domain Eukaryota; kingdom Metazoa; phylum Mollusca; class Bivalvia; order Unionida; family Margaritiferidae; genus Margaritifera; species Margaritifera margaritifera. The sequence goes on from JAQPZY010001371.1 coordinate 2,037,917, forward strand.
AACGCAGTGTTCTCTCTGGAACACTTTATTTGCTCGTAACCCCAAACAGGTTATGTCGTTATTGATAATAGTTACATAACAGCGTGGCAGAAAGTCTCGCAGATCGCGTGTTTACATTGACTTTTTAATGGAAGAAGACACGAGAAATACCTTTAAATGGTGCACATTACTCGGACAGTTCGCCCCTGGATGTTTTGAGAAGCGACCACTGATAAGTGGTCACGTAATGAAGATTTAGTTAGCGGACGATTCAAATTAGATTTGTGAGAGTGGATGTAAGAGGCAAGTGCCATACCAGTAAGAGAATACAGCGGCAAATCGTTAATGAAAGTCAGATTTGAATTACTGGTTGATTTAAAACATTAGTGCTTGAAGAATTCTATGCTATACCATGCTGACCATTAGTATTTCTAGAATAAATCATATCCTGTATCTATCCATAATTTTCACCCATGCCTAATTTATCAAATTTATCTTTCCGATACATTTCTAATTTCATACTTATTTATCACATTTAGTGCCGGATTTGGAGATCAAATAGTAATTCAAAAGCAAACATAAATGTGTATGCAACTTAATTGCAATTATGATCGCCTACAAGCGATATTTCTTGGATCTACGTATATTTTAACGTTAGAAAAAGAAGAAAAGAAAAACAAGAACAACGAGAACTAAAGAAAAAGAAATACTCCGTTTTATTTTGTTGAAAATTAGAAACATTTACTGTCTGATCACTCTTTTATTTTTAAAGGAGGAAATTGAATATATGAAAATTAGTGCATTTATATTTTCGAAACTTGGGAACGGTATTCTGTGTAAGAATGTAATCCGTGTTTTAAAGATTATGCCAAGTAAATAAATGTGCTTCCCAATAATCCGTGTTTTAAAGATTATGCCAAATAAATAAATGTACTTCCGAAGCAGTTCTTGAGACGTAGCGACACCTTTATCTCCATTTATTAATGTAAAAGTCGTTGAAAACTGATAATTTAAATATGTATCTGTAAAATGACAATGTAACTGATACCTATTTTTGTTTGAAATAGTTGAAAAAGATCTACTTCATGACGGGTTTTATACCGAAGATGACTCTATGAAAGTTCCACATTAAGATGATTACATGAATTAGATCAAGATCCTATATCAATGTAGGACCTGATCCTACAACAAAAAACCTTTAAATACGAGTTAAATCATATTTCTGGAAGTCTCATCGGATGACTTGTATTGTGCCTAGTCAAGTAAGTTTGATCGTGGTTCGAAATTAGCATTATTCCGCTAGCTAGTGGTCAATAAATTAATAAAAGAATAGTACATTTCATGATTTTAGTAACTGCATTCATGAATGGCTATTTCACGATAGACAATATGTTTCTTTTTTTACAGCCTTATTGAATTTATTAGACATTGCAAAAAAGGAACATTTTAGTGCTTTTGTTGATTTTAGAAGTGCCTTTGATAATGTAAGGAGAGTTGGATTATGGCATAAATTGTACTCGGTAGGCATCCGGGGAAAGTGTTTTAACGTTATATTATAATGATATCAAATCGTGTGTCTGTGTAAATAATTAATTTTTCGTTTTTTTCTCATGTGAAAAAGGTGTAAGACAAGGGGAAAATTTATCTCCATTATTGTTCTCCTTATTCCTAAATGACATAGAATCTTTCTTTTTTTTACTAGTAAATGGGTATCGAGGTTGCGCTGTACCCTCCAGACATACTGACTTTGTAAATATGTTGAATGTTATGTTGATTTCATACGCTGATGACACTATACTTGTCGCAGATAATTATGCTGACATGCAATATACCCTTGATATGTTCTGTAGATATTCCGATAAATGGAACCTTACAATCAATACAGAGAAAACAAAAATTATTGTATTTGGTTCAAAAAAATATCACACACAAATTTAAGATAAAAAAAATGCCGATATTGATGTTGTACATGAATATAAATATTTAGGCCTTATATTTCACAAGAATGGAAAGTTCTCCAATGGCCTGAAAAATCTAGTATCCATAGCTAATAAAGGTATGCATTCACTTAAAGAGCGTATACACAATTTAGATTTGACTATTGATTGTCGGCTGAAACTGTTCGATCAGACCATTGTACCGATTTTAACAAATGTTTGTGAAATTTGGGGATTTTTAAGATCTGATATAGTTGAAAAAACTCATCTTTCTTTCCTTAGAAGTATATTGAATATCAAAAATGTACCCCTCTATATATAGCATACGGTGAATTTGGTCGGTTCCCCTCTATATATAGCATACGGTGAATTTGGTCGGTTCCCCTCTATATATAGCATACGGTGAATTTGGTCGGTTCCCCTCTATATATAGCATACGGTGAATTTGGTCGGTTCCCCTCTATATATAGCATACGGTGAATTTGGTCGGTTCCCCTCTATATATAGCATACGGTGAATTTGGTCGGTTCCCCTCTATATATAGCATACGGTGAATTTGGTCGGTTCCCCTTAATTATTAATATTAAAAGTCGCATGATAAACTATTGGTCTAGATTAGATAGTGGTTAAGAAAATGTCTTATCATATGAATTCTCTCTTATACAAACATTTTTATGATTATTTTTATGACAATACATGGCTACTAGAAGTAAAATCTATATTAGCTGATGTTGGGTTTATCTATGTATGGAGAAATCAAAGTTTGTGTCAGCTAAATGGTTAACAAAATCTGTAGAACTACGACAAAAAACATCAATACAGACAAGCTTGGGCAGCTAACCTCATTACGTCGCTTAAAGGTCTTAATTACAGGTTATTTAAAGCTAATTTGGATTTAGAAAAGATGTATTTCTCATTACCAAAATATATCTAAAAGCTTAATTAAGTTTAGAACTACAAATCATAGGTTTCCAATAGAAACTGGTAGATGGGCTAATGTTTCCTATAATGAAAGATATTGTACACTCTGCCAGTCACAAGAAATAGGTGATGAATATCACTATCTTCTGTCATGTTCTTAATTTTATAATACAAGACAAACATGTATACCTCATTTTTACATTTACAGGACTAATGTTTATAAATATAATCAATTAATGAATACAGGTAACATACGACTCTTGAAAAATATTTGCAGGTTCTTAGATTGTGTTTTCCGAAATTTGTAATCCCTGTAAAGCATTATGTTATGATATCACACACTATATTCATGTTAAGCATTATGTTATGATATCACACACTTTATTCATGTAAAGCATTATGTTATGATATCACACACTTTATTCATGTAAAGCATTATGTTATGATATCACACACTTTATTCATGTAAAGCATTATTTTATGATATCACACACTTTATTCATGTTAAGCATTATGTTATGATATCACACACTTTATTCATGTAAAGCATTATGTTATGATATCACACACTTTATTCATGTAAAGCATTATGTTATGATATCACACACTTTATTCATGTTCATTTTCTTATATACCTTATATGTTGTAAACTTTACAACCTGAGTGTAATAAAGTCTTGTCTTGTATTAGTCCTCGTGACTTCTAAATATTTTGGTAGCCATCCCCGTGATTTAATAATTATATAAATATTATGTAAATAAATTCAGAGGCATTTCGTAAGTTTTCTTGATACAAATTAATGTTCTTTTAGAAAGTCATTGGTTATGCCTAAGAATCGTTACATTATCAGAATAATGGTAGCAAACAATATTCATTGGGGAATAGTAGTAACTCAGGAGGTCTAACAGATTTGGCAACATACTAGTCCTCCTATCTACCAAATAAGTCATGTTAAATCCAACCCCTGTCTGATGGTCTTAAAACGACGTTCTTCTCCATTTTATTTTATACAGAACTTATGAGAAATAGGTATGCAAGAACGAATAGTTGACTCTAGACCGGGTCTGAACACAATCTATCCTTTTGGTTTGTAAAGCGCAATCTATAGTTGACGTCTAATTTACTCTGTCACTTGATATCACTTTAAGAGTAATTGTATTATAGTTTGTAAGTTATTATTGATACCGATTCTTAGAATATGAAACCCTCTTTGACATAAAAAGCCAAAAACGTACAAGTATTTATAAAGCTCCAAATGGCCTCTGTCCGAGCATTACATGCTGAGAATTTTCTTTAAGCTTACTTGAAAGAGTTGTTATGTATGATGTTTATATAATATTATAAATATTTTAGGAAATTATAAATGTTTCTTCACTTTAATATTTGCTTAAATCTTAATGTTATCAGGAAAAACATGTTTAACTAGTGTCCTTGAATTAGGTTGTTTTGATCAATATGTTTTCTCAATTTGAAGGTCAAGGTTGATTTTTGTTTACAAGTAAAAATTCCATTAAGATGACTCATGTTCTAGAACATTCTGTCATGTGATCAATCTTTATATATACCATGTTTGGTGGACATTTATTCAGTTTTGACATTACCATCAGTCTTGTAAAGAGCTATTACAGTTGTGAAAATTCATTCCAAATTCTAAGAGAGGAATTATTTTAAATATTCATTGGATTATAACAGTGCTCATAAACTTTTGGATTTTGGATTTTTAATTGATGATTTTGGAATTTAACTGAACTTATTCAGATATTTTGGAATACTTCATTTTGACATCAGCACATCAAGATTACTAGTACATCAGGACTTTGGAGACCATTAGCACATCATAACATTCAAGGACACAGCCGTGAATTCGGAACATTCTATATTTAGGACTTGTGATTAGAACAATCATTCTTATTGGATTATTAGGATTTCAAAACACATTACTGTAAGTGACTTTTTGATTTTTCATTTTAATTATCTAGTAATAAATTGCTTGTTGAATTTTACTTGATTTGTTGGTTTCACTTTCTTTCTGTTACATTTTTCTTAGACCATAGAGTCGTAACAGAGTACAATAAGTAAATTAAAATTTTCTTGGCAAAAATACAACAACTGTTTCTTTCCTTTTTCATGTTTGTCACATACACATTTTTTTTCTTCTCCTAATCATCAGACAACCCTTGGCAGCATACTTGACTTGTTGTGAATAGAACACTAGGGGAGCTCTTGACTTATTTTATGACTCTTATAAAGTGCTTGATGCCTACTTGTAAAATTGCAAAGAGTGTCATTAGTACTTTGAACTTCTTATGGAATATCTCACATCTCATCTGAGGCAAATTGTAATGAAGTAATTGATTGATAGTTGTATTAATATTGCATAATTGTGACTGTAGGTATGGAGATAGACTGGCACTTGCCCCTCTCCACCAACTTGGACCTCCCTTTCGGCTCCAACGCTGATTGGTTTTTGCAGTTCTAAATGGTTTGCACTGAAAATTGTAACATATTTTATGAATAAAATGTATGTGTTTTAATAGCACCCCAATACATACACATATGAATGTAGTATGAATATCAGGCTCTGTATAATAATTAATAATATAAGTTGATATGTATACATTCAGATAAAACTATTTATATGCTGAAATTCGCCGACGAAAAATTGAAGCATATTTTTACAAACAGATTTCTTCATTTGTTCTTAAATCGTTTCGGGGTGGATGTTTAAATAAAAATAATGGACTGGCTTCTTTATGATTGATAGGTGTTCACATAAAAGAGGGTAATGTGCGGATGGGCGGGTGAATTAAGATAAGAAAGAATTAAATTTAAATAGTTTAGTATACCCCAACCACCGTGCACTGCTTTAATATCATGTCCCACGTGAATGGCCAGACTGCATTCATTGGGATGCGTATATAACGTTATGGCACTTTCATGTAAATAAGAGTTACATAATTACAACAAAAAAAAGGGTGTATGTTTTATCTAAATGTTTCGTTACCAATTTGTTCCTATTTCCACGTTAAATTTTGGACTGATTTTAGTCAATCTCGTCTACCCATAATGCCTAAGCTAGTGATGACAATAGTAGCTCAGTATGATAGATTCCATTCATTTTTTGGTTAATTTAAATCCAATTGGATGATGTAGAATTGCGCCGGCCTCGCTCCTGCAACATGTCTTACTGGCGGCATGAAGTCGGGCTCAGTTTTAATGCCTTCCCGCCATTTATCAGTGGCCGTGGGGTTCGACATAATTACCTAGACAAAGAAAAGAGTGAAAAAGTTGATATAGGTAATATAATAATGGACATGTGGTCTGTTGTTGTACATGATGCATTTATATTTTCTTTGTATTTATTTATTTTCATAAACTTCAAACTAGATTTTCAATGCATAAATGTTAAGTTCTTATCAAAGTTTGTCATCGCAAAAAATAAGATATCTTGAAAATTGATAAAGTTGGAAAAAATTCAAAGAAGCAATTTATTAGCAATTTCTTGTCGGGTTATTTCAGAATACCCGTACTATACTATGTCTGGGTGGTACTTAGTTCGTGCAAAGTGTGGATTTGACGAAATATATTCGCTCAAATGGCTCCTGAAAAGCGATTAAACTACAAGAACCATGCCCCTTTAGATAAATGACTTCATATATATTCTTTTGGACCCAATAATAGTACATATTTATCGTAAGTTATACAGTGAAAATGACAGGATAAAGAAGAAGCACAACACATATATTAGTACATCCCCCTGCTTTCAAATGACAAATTTACATGAACACCAAAGTGCTGGACAAACATCTCTTGTAGATATACAGGAGCAATAATAAAAATATATGTTCGAGTTTCTTGTTTATTTTTCAGCATAAATCAATGCTCTTCGAGTTCACGGAATACTTTACATGTTGCAATTTTGTTTGCAAACAATTTGGCAAGTGTTTCATTAAAATACCAAATGAAAAATTCAAATGGAACATATACAGAAGGCAACAATATTTACATTTCCGTTTATTCGTCTGTAGACTTCGAAGATTGTTGTCTCTTGTCATCGATGACATCATAATGGACTTAATGACCCCAATATGCGCGTGCTCCCTAATGGCGGATTGATTGACAGATATGCCTCAAAAACCAATGTGTTCCAAATTTCGAGCAGTAATGGAGACATATCTGATGATTATGATAAGGTTGAGTGTGATATTGTTTACAGTACGATAGATCTGGTCTACGCCATTAGAAACAAGGGTAATAATTGTTTTGTACATCTTTATACCGTCAGATATGCGTCTGGAGAAAATACAATAGGACCTACAGTTATCGTTAAAGTGTCATGAGTTATGTTAATTGTAAAGAAAACGTCATAATAAGGCGAGGGTCCAGTGTATATATCTAGCCATGGCATGGGAAAATCTATGAACTTATTTCTGCCGCTTCTGATGGTCTATGTGAAAATGCCATGGAATTTTTCTTTGTGCTTTAATTTCATCAGCCTGAATATTAAAATATCGAAAATATCGAAGGTTTGAATAAATCTGACAGCATATTGTGATCTTTTATATATCAAATGGTAACACTTCAAAATGGAATTCTCACTGTCTCTCTCCCTCAGTGTACATATATATATATATATATATATATATATATATATATATATATATATATATATATGATGTTTATGGTCATATGTTTATATATATATATCGTTATTCGATGTCATCTTCAAATAGGACTTTTTTCTTTCAGAAAAGACACACACAAAAAATGTTATTAAATGTATTTAAATATTAATCGTCTTCAATAAAACAAATGTCGGTTCTTGCCAGTGAGATCTTTCAATAAAACATATTGTCGGTTCTTGCCAGTGAGATCTTTCAATAAAACATATTGTCGGTTCTTGCCAGTGAGATCTTTCAATAAAACATATTGTCGGTTCTTGCCAGTGAGATATTTCAATAAAACATATTGTCGGTTCTTGCCAGTGAGACCAAGAGTAAAAAGTGCACACTACTTATACATCTAACGAATATATGATGGAGATATAATTTTTACGAGAACAGTTTAAATTTAAGACCTCTCTCGCTCATGATTACCGTCTATACTCGCGTATAAGAGGGGTCCAAATGCAAGCAACATAGACCCTAATCTGCCGTCGCATAATGCGCCGGCAGATCCGGGTCTATGTTATTTGTTCTACTGATTAGTCCTTAAAAACTACATAGATCCAGATATGCCGGCGCATTATGCGACGGCAGATCAGGGTCTATGTAGTTTGCAGTTGGTATCTATTTATACGAGAGTATAGACGGATACATTAGTAGAGAATCCTATTATATTAATGATATGCTTAAAAAAAAAAAAAAAAAAAAAAAAAAGTCGAAACCATTTTGCCCATTGATGTTTATGGTCACATATTTTTTTAAGGCAGTAATTTGTCATTTATGTTATGCGTGTATTTGAAAATCAATCAAGAAGCTTTCATGGTCATGATATTTATCTATGGATAATCTTTGCCCAAATTAAAATATGACTCTGTTTAATATAGTTATCGCCTAGAGTTTCCTAGACAAATAAATTGATAGGACTGGCTTCAATTTTTTCACCACTTCTAAGAGTGTAGGTTGTTTGCTTGTGGCTTGCTCTGACTAGTTTTATTATTAAAGATCAGTAAAGTAGAGACTCTGACAGTACCAAAATAGTGCTATTTTTGTAAAGTTACAATTAGCAATTTTTTCAACACTCGGCATTGTCAACCTTGATCAGCAGATAAAATTATAGGTTTCTTAAACACTTCAGATCATTGACGGTTGTACATAATCATTCCCTATCATAGAAGCTGGTTGCAAAGCACGATCCAAGTAGTCAAATCTTAATTAATTGTCAGATAATTATCAAGCTATCAATCAGCACTTGGATGGCACGAGCTTGTTTTGGTCTTCCCGTCAAGAAAGCGTGATCTCCACTACGCCCCTCCCAGGGGGAATTAAAATGTAATTTCTCCACTCTTATACAAATGGAAGTTTAATAAAGTATTGCACTTCAAGTTTTCTGTTTATTTTCGGAGAGAGGTCACATGTTTGTGTACCGTGGAATATGGCTACAGTTCGTACAGTCTTATATAAGACGGATATAATACTTAAATACTTTGCACATAAACCAGATGGGACAATGGTAGTTTAATGAAGGACACACTGCGCTGGCAATTAGTAAAGGAAGAAGAAGAAAAAACAGCTTTCACATCCATTACAGAGATAGAGATAGATACAAAAATAAGAGAGATTAATGTCGAAGATCTTTCACACAGTTTTACTTCCTTATGTTGAAAAGGCAGCGAGCCTCCCTCCCCCCCCCTCTCTCTCTCTCTCTCTCAGCATTGGGAAACATATCTAACCTGCAGTTACACCTGACGAAACCAAATGACCATATGAAGTACTTGATACAGACAAGTGAACAACGTGATTTAAAAAGTGCTTTCTTTATTGAAACCAAATTGTCTTCATCACATTACACTGGAAGCCAGATGCGGAGAATATGCTCTTTTCTCTCCCATAAAAACGCCTTTACATAATAACCTAACAATTGTTCCAATCTTTCGTTACACGATCCAAGTGTTTCCCTTTGAAAAGCACTTAAGTAATGACTTGAGTATATAACACTTAACTGTCTAAAAAAGTAGTTCGGTTAAGACTCAAACCTAATTACTCAATTACTTACGCTGACATTTTTATGTTGGAACCTCTAGATAAAGTATTAAATGATAATCATGTAATCTTTACCTCCCACGGAAAATAGACTTCATTGTGACTTGACACTTTTTATTATCGCACGAATTCGTGCCTACTAGCGCACAGTGTCGTGGTCATTTGATTCCATTCTCATTTTACGTCATGCATGATAAGAGGACGACAAAACTAAATGGACTGTAGACAAGGTGGTGATGACCGTATCAATACGATCATTTCCGGTTGAACTCTGCAGCAGCTGTAAAGGCCCATCACCTCTTAGCATTTTAAAGTCCTCTGGCTACAGAAATGTACTTTCTAAACCCAATAGAATATTAATATTTTCCTATAATGCTTAACGGTTGGAGTTAATTTTCCCTCAAACACCCCACAAATTCCACACTAATTTGAACCTATATAAAATTACAATCACCTTCAATCGAACTCTTGCTGTTAAAAGTTTTCCTTCGCTTTGTAAGCTAAAGTTGAACAAACAGTGGGTAAAATACAAGTAGAACCTAACGAACCATGGGCAAGATGGCGATAAAAGCTGTGATTCGTCGTTGTATCTTGTATTAAATTATACAAAATAGCAATGGACTTCATGATTTTCGTTACAAGCAATATCATAATTTTCAATAGAAAAAAGTTATTTTGTTTGAATGTGATAGAATTTAATAGATTGTTTCGCATATAAGAAATTAAATGGCTCATTGACCAAAGAACACCCCTGGGATATGTATCTGTATCTGATAAAACATCGACTCCGTTGTATCACCCCTGATCTTGACGTAATAGATAAGGTTCACATGTCATTACCAGCTGTAATATGACGCTCTGACATCGAATAAATATGGGCCATCTAGCAACATGTATGTAAGCGCCTTCGGAAGTAATACTATAACATGTTTACATATAAATAGGATCATATATGTTTTATCTATTGTAGACGATAAGTAACAGCTAACCGACATTAGTACATATTGTCCCTCCATTTATATCGCACATCTAATGAATTGTTAATGTCTGATCTCTCGGTAGAATTGAATGAATGGTGTTGCCGACATACTAAAAAGTCTGTACAATACAGATGTTCATATATTTAATTAAATAAATCTAAATTGACATAAAATACTAACAATTCAAGTCCTTGATGCTTCAAAACTCAGTGTTGTTGGTACTGACGAAATTTCTTGTCGTGTTTGCCTGTAAAATATTTAATTTTGATATAACTTTAAAAGGATGAGAAAAATACCAAGCAAATCATCGCTGTAGATTCATCGTCTTACATTTATGTTCAAACTGAACTTGAATTCAGTGAATGGTCGGAAATGGCGATACATATTAATCTAATTTTCAATCGGTATCTAGTACAACCATTTTATTCCGTTTTTAACTAAACCCTACTTTGAAAAGAACACTTTGCTGCTCACTTGAAATCAAACGAAATGGATTCCTTGATGTGACAAATTAACTGCGTGGCTTTAAACATCCTCACGAGTCAACATTGATTATTTAAGATCATTCACCAATATGCCAATAATCAGTGAATATTCTTGGACCAAGTCACGAATGATTCTTTTTTTTTTTTTTAAATGTGTGTGCATCATAAATTTATCAATTCAGTAGGTATCATTATAACACGACGTCAGATAAGTAGGTATCATTATAACGCGACGCTTCACGACTGTTACAATAAAAATTCTGGTAGAACTTCTATTGCACTGTGCTTATTTACCATTGCTGACTTCTGTTTACAGGTAATTATAGAACAAATGGTTTCAGTGAGTTTCTGAGAGGACACCTCTCTTTTTTGGTAACAGATTTTCTTCTGCGATATTTTTTCGCTTCACCTTTTCTGCTATTTATGTGCCAAATAAGTCAAAGAATAAAACTCGCATATTTCAATCAATTCAAAGAAAACCGGTGTTCTATTTTTCTCTCCCTATTAGTATAGTTTTTGTAGGATTATTGTATGCAGGCTATATTCATCTATTCGTCATGCAAACAAATGATACAACTACGCTTTGATCTTCTTTCAACAATGTCTGATATAATGATTACTCCCTTAACCGTTTTTAACATGATATTAATAATCAAAATTAACCACGACTGCATATCTCTTCATTTCTTTGTCACTATATAGGTGTCAAGAGAGCGCTATATACAATTTTCGTATTAAAAATAATTTTAAAAATACCAAAAAACCAAAGAAACGTATAAACTTTTCGTATTAAAAGTAGATATAAGAAAAAATACACTTTTAATTTAGAACTAAAAGAATTGTTTTTAAAAAATTCAAAATTCTTTTGATGATTGAGACCGAGGTGACTTTTATTGAGGTGTCTGTAAATGAATATATTTATATGATTTTGAAGCCTTTTTTGTTTGTTTTTAACAAAGAGTTGTTTGTTTAGTTTCTTTCCTCTCTGCGCATGTGTTTTCAATTCTTATAGTTATTTAACAAAAATTCTGACAAAAAGTTTACGAATTCATTCGCAGTTCTCAAAAATAACCAGTCTCAATCGTAAACTTTTATATAACTTGGAAAAAAATATTTACCGTCTACACTTGCGTATATGTAGGATCCAATTACAAATTGCATAGACACATATCTGCCCTCGCATAATGCAGATCAGGGTCTATGTAATTTTGCAGTTGGGTTCGTCTTATACGCGAATATAGACGATATACAATGAGTATAATATATTTTTACAAAGATTCCTACTTTGTTTTAATAAATTTAAACTATACTAGAATGATTCCCCAATAATATCAAATTCATATAGATTATTATTATTATTATTATTATTATTATTATCTATATACACTGCATTATTTTTCTTGTGTTTCGCATCGCAAAAACTGCAATCTACAGTGCTTTTCAAAAGTCTACTAGCATTTATTTACTCATGTTCCTGTAGAAGGTCAGATTAATTGGAACATTTTGGCATCCCCTTTCTCTCAGATAGTTAATGTTAAATTGTTATAAATTAGTGTGAGATCGGTCGGTCAGACAAGTTACAGCGCCTATTCCCTACTCCGATTCTAGCCACATGGCCGTTTTTAGTTTCTGTACAAGATAAGAACATTACCCTCCATTTTCTCTAATCAAACTTTATAGGCTAAATAGAAACGGTATACAATGAATGGGAGGTTTGTGTGTCTTGTTTTATAGTTTTATTGCTACATCTATGTTTCTTTTTTATCACGTTTGTCTGGAAGGCAAAGTTATTAATGTTGGCCGAGGGACAAGGACAATACGATCCACCATTTTCAAGATAGATTATGACTGGTCATTTCCGTCGATTCCAGACTGAAATCTTAAGTGTACAAGTCTTCTCACATGAAACACAAGTAAAATAAAATGGATAGAGAAATAAGAAAACTAGATAATGATTTTAAACAATGAATTAACGGATGCGAAAGATTTAATTTATTTCGATTTTCATGCGCCTGTTGCTATTAAAACCGTAGAATAAAATTTCTAATATGAAAATCGAGGGATTCTTGCAGCAATGGCTAGCTTTAAAAAAAAAAAAAAAAAGCAGAAGACTTCTTTGTTTTTCTTTCGATTTCAGCCATATTTTACCACTATTGTTCTTCCTTGCATACGAATGTTGAATGTTTACCGGTCTGTTTATTTCTCATGTGCTTCCGTTTCCTTCGTTACACGTACAGCTACGCTTTTTTCCTTCTTTCGAGGATAAATAAAAGTAGTCCTTCACAATTCACTGAATAAATTAAGTTTAATTATAACCTTCGCGACAAATTCAATGTTTGTGATGCACTAAAATCCTTTTTGAATTCACAAAAATTAAAAATCATAAACAATCATAACGTAATGTTATATAAGTGAAAGTCAGATAATATTTGACGTGTCCTCAAGTCTATATTTATCTGCTTTCTGATAATACAGAAATGGGTTCCGCTGACGCCTGGAGTCGAGACTCCAATTTTGAGGCCATGCACGCGATGTCATAACTGTCATCCAACAGGTGTACGTACGCTTTGCTTTATTGCGCATTTTCTCAGTGTCTCGGGCCGAGCAAAGATTTTATCAAATCACTGCAGAAATTTAATTAATCAAAATTCCCACTCTAATTATAGCAAAATTTTATTTTTTTGTACTTCATTGATCATATTCTTTTAAAAATGTTATTATAAAGCATGTTCATTTTCAAATCATTCATTCAACTTAATAAGATTGTTTTGGTATATCACCTAATATTTTACTTCTATCTATTTAACGATTCTGAATTATTCTCACACCAGTTCCCGAAGAGTACAAATATGGAAATCGAGAAACAATACATAGAGTTAATACATGTTTGTGTTTGTTTATTGCAATTAGATAAAAAATTAACCTGAAAAAGCTGAGTTCTGTAAAGGAGTTGAAGATACAGGGCACGTGTCGCTACTAAGCAGATTGAAATCGAGCTGTGTTTAAGAAGAAAACCGATCGATTCATCGGTAAATATCGATAATAAATAAAATATGAATGATCAGTGGAATACATATACATTCATAGATACATACATACATACATAAACATACATACATACATACATACATACATACATACATACATACATACATACATACATACATACATACATACATACAAAGTTGAAAAATTATAATCGATTTTGACAGCGTGCATCATTATTGGGCTTAAACTTAATTGGTTTTCTTTCAGGAATCTTTCGTCAATCTGACCATTTCTACTTATACAGGAATCTTTCGTCAATCTGACCATTTCTACTTATATAGGAATCTGTCGTCAATCTGACCATTTCTACTTATACAGGATTCTTTCGTCAATCTGACAATTTCTACTTATATAGGAATCTTTCGTCAATCTGACCATTTCTACTTATACAGGAATCTTTCGTCAATCTGACCATTTCTACTTATACAGGAATCTTTCGTCAATCTGACAATTTCTACTTATATAGGAATCTTTCGTCAATCTGACCATTTCTACTTATATAGGAATCTTTCGTCAATCTGACCATTTCTACTTATATAGGAATCTTTCGTCAATCTGACCATTTCTACTTATACAGGAATCTTTCGTCAATCTGACCATTTCTACTTATACAGGAATCTTTCGTCAATCCGACCATTTCTACTTATACAGGAATCTTTCGTCAATCTGACCATTTCTACTTATATAGGAATCTTTCGCAAATCTGACCATTTCTACTTATATTGTTTCAGACATTGTGAAATATGTAGAAACAAATCGTGGCAGTGTGCTTTTGTTTTGGATAGTACTTGAAATTATGCAGAATTTTGGTGTGCAATTGGTTGTTACATTTATTTTGGTGTGCAATTGGTTGTTGCATTTATTTTGGTGTGCAATTGGTTGTTGCATTTATTTTGGTGTGCAACTGGTTGTTACATTTATTCGTTTTAATATAACTCCTTTTTTACATACTAACACATTTTTATTCTGATTCAGGTATAAGTGAACAAGAAGAAAGAAGAAAAGAAAGAAAGAAAGAAAGAAAGAAATAAAGAAGAAAGGAAAGAAAGAAAGAAATATCGAAATGATCCATATTAAAAAGAATCGAAAATTTGTTCTGTCTCTACATTTTTTTAATATTTGTAACCGGTGTGGTCACCTTGTTAAAAAACAGATCTGCCGTCGCATAATGCGCCGGCAGATCTGGGTCTCTGCAGTTTGCTAGTAGTAATCAGTAAACAAGCAGAATAGATAATGATCTGCTGGCGCATTATGCGACGGTAGATCAGGGTCTATGTTATTTGCAGTTGGACTTGACTTATATGCGAGTACATACAGTTCATAACCAAGCGCAGTAATTGCTATCTGATCTGTGAGAAATTAAAGCTAATGGCCTATTTCAACAATCTAATATTAGATCACAGATAAAAACAAACCCATGAACTTAGATGGTTTTCTTGCGTGTTACTACCAAACATCTTATCTGCTTCTATCACACGAGGTTTCCAGCACAGCGCTCCTGGGATTATCCCACGGGATTATGTCTGACTATGATCGCTATCACGTGACCTTTACGCAAGTCAAATAAATGTTGCCCAAACAGACCTGCGTAAGACTCGTAAAACATGGAATGGTTTGTTTGAAGAAAAAGGGATGAAATTGTTATCCATACTGTTTTATTCAGTTTATTTATTCCCTTATCAAAACCATGCAACAAATGTAACGAAATAGTTTCTTTATCTGTTCTGCGTAAATTCTACGATTTTATATCTATCTAATACTATCTAAAAAGATAAGACATTTAAAATTGTGAATGGTTGTGTTATTTTATATATATTTCAGAATTTTTCAGATTACTGTGATCTATTGTTAAGGATATAAGATGCAAAAGAAAAAAAAGGCTTGCAAATGCAACAGTAAATTGGTGTATCTGTTAAAAAAATTACTATTCGCAAAACGCGTGAGGGGAGCCAGGCCGATTAAATATGAGTTTAAGGTCATGGCATTAAAGACAAACTGACGGGAAAATTGAAAGATACGCTGATACAGATAAGGAGATTTTCCGATAAAATTCTCCTTGTAAATGAAGCATCATTTATGCCGGAAATACAATCGTGACAAAATCAAGTAAATCCTACTGAAAATAAATGGGTTGCAGCAAGACAATGTACAATAAAAGACTATTTAATCAAACTTCAATATCACAGCTAAACAATATACAATACAAGACTATTTAATCAAACTTCAATATCACAGCAAGACAATGTACAACTAAGACTATTTAATCAAACTTCAATATCACAGCAAAACAATATACAATACAAGACTATTTAATCAAACTTCAATATGAAAGCAAAACAATATACAATACAAGACTATTTAATCAAACTTCAATATCACAGCTAAACAATGTACAACACAAGGCTACATAGTCAAACTTCAATATCACAGCTAAACAATATACAATACAAGACTATTTAATCAAACTTCAATATCACAGCAAAACAATATACAATACAAGACTATTTAATCAAACTTCAATATGAAAGCAAAACAATATACAATACAAGACTATTTAATCAAACTTCAATATCACAGCTAAACAATGTACAACACAAGGCTACATAATCAAACTTCAGTATCACAGTAAAGCAATATACAACACAAGGATACTTAATAAAACTTTAATATCACAGTAAAGCAATATACAACACAAGGCTACTTAATCAAACTTTAATATCACAGTAAAGCAATATGCAACACAAGTGCTACTTAATAAAATTGTAATATCACAGTAAAGCAATATGCAACACAAGGGCTACTTAATAAAATTGTAATATCACAGTAAAGCAATATGCAACACAAGTGCTACTTAATAAAATTGTAATATCACAGTAAAGCAATATGCAACACAAGGGCTACTTAATACAACTTTAATATCACAGTAAAGCAATGTACAACACAAGGCTACTTAATCAAACTTTAATATCACAGTAAATCAGTATGCAACACAAGGCTACATAATCAAACTTCAGTATCACAATCAAACACCGTACAACATAAGGTTACTTAATTAAACTTCAGTCTCACAGCAAAACAATGCACAACACAAGGCTACTTTATCAAGCTTCAGTATCACAGTAAAGAATATACAACATAAGGCTACTTAATTAAACTTCAGTATCTCAGTCAAACAACGTACAATACAAGGCTGACTTTATCAAATTTCAATATCACAGCCAAACAATATGCAACACAAGGCTACTTAATCAAACTTCAGTCTCACGGCAAAATAATGTACAACACAAGGGCTACATAATCAAACCTCACTATCACAGCAAAACAATGTACAACACAACGCTACTTAATCAAACATCAGTATCTCAGTAATACAATGTACATCACAATGCTACTTAATAAAACTTCAATATCACAGGAAAACAATGTACATCACAACGCTACTTAATCAAACTTCAGTATCTCAGTCAAAGAATATACAACACAAGGCTACTTAATCAAACTTCAGTCTTACAGTAACGCAATATACAACACAAAGCTATTTAATCAAACTTCAATATCACAGTAAAACAATATGCAACACAAGGCTACTTAATCAAACTTCAGTATCATAGTAAAGCAATATACAACACAAGGCTACCTAATAAAACTTCAATACCACAGTAAAACATGTACAACGCACGACTACTTAATCAAACTTCAATATTATCATATGTAAAGATTACAAAATAATTTCCTCTGAAAAGGAATGTCTAAAAAATGCACAAGTGTCAAGACTACAAGATCGCAAATGTTTAGTCTGCCGGACTTACGCTCAGAAGGATGGCGATTCGAATTCTACCGTCTGACCAGACCAATCAGCTACCGTGGTGTGTCCCCTGTCCAGGCACGCTCTAACCTTCACGTGTGGTTGTGCCCTAAAACACTAAACTAAGTCAAATGATCATTTGAAGTGCTGCAAAGCATCTATAAATTTCAGACGATGCTCAGTTCTTGAAGGGCAAAAAGATATCAGCTGTAGTGTTTTAGTTGGCAGTCATATGAGAAACAGAATAATAAATCAAAGTAGGAAATCAACTTTTAATTTTATATATAAATGCTTCTCAAGGATTGTTTAACGATAATTCTGTTACCTGTCGATATCGTCGTTTTTCTAAATCGGTCTTCATATAACTTTAAGACTCACAATGCAGATAGTCGACTTTGGTAGCAGTACTAACAGACATTGTTACATGTCTTGCACTCGTGAAAAAGCAAATTATCACACAATATTGACATGAGGGTTGTGTCAAGTCGTTATTATCTTCTCAAATCCGCGAATAGTTTTGAAGTACATTCGGCACGTTCTCTTGAAAAACCTTTGTTCTTACTAGAATGTTACATAACGATTATGTCCATAAATTCTACATTTATATTTCTACAATTTGACATTTCTATTTTCTAAACCGATGTTATTTCTGCAATTGAACATACTTATTTAGAAAACGCATTGGTCTCGATTCATATTATTATTATTATTATTATTATTATTAAGGTCCCAGCTACTCTCGAATAATGTTTTCAAAAAATGATACCCAGTTATGTTCGGCGGTATGGTTCCCTTTTCAGAGATAAATTTGTAATGTTCCAAATTTTTAGAAAACTTTTATTTGTTATTGTTATTTTCAGGATTTCACGATAATGTTTTTATAATAAAATATAAATTCCCAAAATTCTTGTCACCATGAAAATCAAACATTCAATCCTCAAAATTCTTGGATTGTCTGTGGTTGCTAGTTAATTAAGTGTAACAAATATACCTAAAGACCAGCAGTGCCGATATTTCAATAAATGGATTTCTGTTCCCTTGGAAAAAAAATGTTCGCCATCTTCTGCGAAATCCCATCCCGACATTGTTAGCGACAAAAGTAATAATTTGTCCGATATTGTAAAATATATTTATATAAATGCAAATCAGTTTGTATATATTATCGGTTGCACGCATACAATAATTGTTCTATGATTTCGAAATACACGTGCTTCTTGAACTAATTAAAGTTTTCATAAAATTGAAGAATCTTCTAACTCCACCTATCCACAACCAGCTGTCAATATAATGTTCATCAGAAATTCCAATGGGCCAGCAGCCAGTCTTTTCCACGGGCAATGTGTGATCCATTACATCTTTACACCTGTATTGCTAAACTTGTCTGATGTCTGATACTCTAATGGTTTGACACATGGAGTGTTTGCAATATGTAACGTGTATACATTCAATGTTTCATAAGTTAATTATTTTTGATCCAAATTGCTTGAAATTTGTACTATCACACGAAAATATTTCTATAATAAGATGAGACCTTTTCAAACGAAAAACATGGTGTTACAGAAAATGCTGTTCTAATGAGAAAAATCATTGTGCGACTTCAACTGGAACTCGAGTTTACTAGGGTAGCTGTTCCTTGCGTTGGTAAAGTCAACCAATCCAAAAATAGGTCACGCGGTAAATGGTTGGCTATCAGGTTAAATCTGGCCATTTAGTTTTATTCACTTTTAGAGTTAGTCTATTCGAGACACTGCCTGTTTGATACTGCTGTTCGAGTCTGACGGATGAAAACTTTAGTTCTAACGGAAGTCTCCCATTTTAAAAGCATGTTTTCAGATGAAAAGTATCTATTCTGACAATAAAAGTTATATTTGGAATCGCTCATTCTCAAATAAATAAATTACGCAACTGTTCGAACCGAGTCTAACCAAACCACAGCCGGACTATGTGTATATACGGATTTTCGTCATAGATGCGAATATGTAGACGGACATTTTTGAATTATCAAAATAACAGTATTAGACCGACCATTTCTATCATATTTCTACATTTAGTGATGAATTGTTTTCAAAATTTCTCTTGAATTTAAAGTATTTGCAAGCAATTACGGCAACATAAAAAAATTTGATTTATTTTTCGAAATACGAAAATTACAGGTACCGGTACTTTGATTTTCGTTTCGTTACTAATGCTTTCCTTGATTATTTTCGTTAAATGTGGATTTCTTCACTGACAGCGGACTAAAGGAAAAGGATTGTTTGCAAAATTTATGTGATGCGCCTGGAATCGAGTCAATCCCATTTAATTTTCATATTACAATTAGACTGCAAAATCCACCGTACTATAAAATTAATATCCCTCAAAATATTTAGGTCCAATATGAAGACTTTGAATGCTCCTGTTCAACAGTACCCGTGACTGTAAAGGAACCAAGGAATTTAAAATGGGATAATCTTGATAAAACATTGTCTGGTGACAAAGACTCACAAATTCACATGCCTAAAGGAACCAATGCCGACGAGATCAGATACTTCGATATCATTCCATTTTGCATGGTGGTCGGGTTTAAACAGGACAGACGTAAGAAATAGAAATTGGTTCATCGATCTTAGTGACAGATTTATCACCTTAACAACGTAAAAGGTATAATTTCCTTTCTCTATCAAAATTTGCAAAATAGCGATAAATGTTCCTAGAAACTGCTGATGTGGAATATCTGGACTTTTGTCGTTTGCTCGTTTGATTTTTTTTTCTTCTTGGGTTTATTATTGTAACAAATTAACAACAACTTAACTCAAAACCCTGACGGCTTCGCTCTTCGTCATATATGCTCACGTACATGCAATATCGATGACAAGAATAGAATTATTAGTAACTGTAAATGGGTTTTAAAGATATATTGCCAATCTTCGATAGTAACATTTTTTTCAACTGCTGACACCGTTTTTCTTTACATTTTATACAAGTAGTTTTCACTTTATCCAGAAATAATTTGTACAAGATTAAAAAATTAAAAAGAATGACTTATATATTATTTACTTCTTCCAGTCTTAATGAATTCTTAATTATAAAGATGGAGAAACCTCCCCAGACGACGCATAAAGCTTGGAAAATAATGATATATGCGTTTTGCCACCCCTTTTCCATCGCTTTCCTCTTTACATGAAAAACAAGTTATTGTTCTTATCAATATCTTATATTTTGTGTACATGTCGTTGCTGCCACTGACATAGTTATTGATAGAAAAAAAAATAATATAATAGCATCCATGCAGTAGAAATTATAGAATTTCATCTGTAGTTTATGATTTATTTACATGCCTTCGATCTAATATTTGTCAATAAAAGTGAGTAACCCAAAAAAAACATATTGGATATTGGATATTAGATATTGGATATTGGATATTAGATATTGGATATTGGATATTGGATATTGGATATTGGATATTAGATATTGGATATTGGATATTGGATATTAGATATTAGATATTGGATATTGGATATTAGATATTGGATATTAGATATTAGATATTGGATATTAGATATTGGATATTGGATATTAGATATTAGATATTGGATATTGGATATTAGATATTAGATATTGGATATTGGATATTGGATATTAGATATTAGATATTGGATATTGGATATACCATTTTATTCAACTTGTTACCAAATAACTGTATTAGAAGCAACCATCTGTAAACCTGTACACCAATATTTTACACTATTCCCACTGTGCTAGAAGGTTGTACTATATTCAGTATTGGATTAGCTTCCATTTGAAACGTGACTTTAAATATCCCCTTTAGCATATGTTAGGCAATGGTTCTCGTCTGGAGCGAATGCGAAATCAGCCATCCTGAAATAATGATTTCTACGATAAGAGTTGTACAAGCGGGTATCATCAGCCGACAAAGTAGGCAATAATTTGATTCAATTTGACTGACCTAAGGATATTCTGCAAGACTCCCAACTTCAAAGACAATGTACCCAACAAAGAACCGTTGTAATGTCTTGGAGGAGTTTTCCTTATACCCTGAAGAAGCATCTCAAGGAATTATGATGGTCATTTACACACCTGGCCACGCGAATGTCCCCTTGATGATGTTACATGTAGATAAACAAAGAAGAAACTTTAAATTTCCAGAAAAATAAGGCGTATAAGCACAATTATTTTCCCAAAACATATGAAGACATTTTTCGCGTTGAAGTTTAAACGACCATATGTCGTAGAACAAAGAATTTATTTATGCTATAGAATAAATTCAATTCTTTGTAATGTCAAATACTACTACTACTATTATTACTTGTGTCTTTGGACTATTAATTTTGCTCTTTATTTAGGTTCTGTTGTGAGTACTTGCAGAATTAACAATTTCGGGCAAAGAAATTAAAGAAAACAAACATTGTAGGAAACTTGGGGAATATTAACTATAAACAAACGTGACATATATACCGTGAATATATAAAAACAATGAACAAGATGTTGATATATGAAATGACGGTTCAACATCTTATCATGAACCCAGCTCAGAATGTTCTGGAAGGTCAAGAGAAGTTAATTTCGGATATACGTGTTGTATTCCGCTTTTTTCCTCTTTCCGGTTCACATCTATTGCAATCTGTTTTTGTTGTTGGCGTCTTCGTTGTAAAACTTCTCGTCCTGTTGTTGACATTTTCATGATGCACCAGCTGCTACGGTTTATGTTTAACACATGTTTTATTATTTATCAATAGTTTGTTGGAAAGCGGAATTGTTGTTGTTGTTGTTGTTTTGTTTGTTTGTTTGTTTTGTTTTTTTTAAAATGGAATATTCGAATATTCTTTGTATTTGCTCAGAGGCGTAACTACATCCCCGAAGCCCTTGCATTGAGGGGTGGGGGTAATTCAAGAAGGGGTCCCAAACTCCCAAGTTTTATAGGGGTGGGGCATTTCTGAATTTTTGCAGGGGGTGGTGGTGGAAGTTACGCCACTGTATTTGCTACATTTAATTTGCATAAAGGAATAGCTGAATGGACAGGCTTACGGTGTCCCAAACACTGTTTAGTTCATTTTATCAACCATGGGCTATTTTCGAAGCCAGGTATGGTAAAGACTGCTTCAAACTTGTTAAATTTGTTAAAATTTCAGTGAAATTTGTACAAAATTAAATGTTGGATTAATAATTACTTCAAAGTTTATGTTTATGATCCCTCGTGGCTTCTGCACAATTGCTCCTGTCCGAAACATATAAGAACCAGCCATCCATGAAGTATGATTTCTGAATAATAATTATGAGCAAGTATCATTAGCCGACAAAGTATACAATAAATGATAACACCTGGGGATATACCACAAGATTCCAATAAATGATAACACCTGGGGATATACCACAAGATTCCAAACTTCAAAGACGTTGTATACCTATCAAAGAACCGTTATATATGTCTTGGAGGAGTTGAATTCATACCTGAAAGCGACATATAAAGGAATCAAGATGTTCGTTAGTACAGCAAGCCACAATAGTGTCCCCGAGAAAGATCAGAAGAATATAAAGATGAAACAAATCTGTTGTTGTAAAACATGTATTAATTCACGTCCACGGGATTTAAAGCAACCATATATTACAAAAGTTTCATAAAAAGTAAAGTGCCAGTAAAATAAATTTTATTGATACTGCATTATTATTATTATTATTATATCTCAACCCTAGTTTCTTTCGATTAATTAATTATTACTGCCACTCTATTGAGAGATATACTGTTTAAAACACATTTGTACGTCATTGTATCACGTACACAAATAAAGCAATGTAGGAAATTCTAGAGAAGTTACTAGCCAAGTAAGTCAAGCACTTACAGTCACTAAAAAAAAATAAAAAAAATACAGTCAAGTAAGACAAGCACATGGAGACTACAAAATAAAATGCAAATACAGTCAAGTAAGACAAGCACTTGGAGACTACAAAATAAAATGCAAATACAGTCAAGTAAGACAAGCACTTGGAGACTACAAAATAAAATGCAAATACAGTCAAGTAAGACAAGCACTTGGAGACTACAAAATAAAATGCAAATACAGTCAAGTAAGACAAGCACTTGGAGACTACAAAATAAAATGCAAATACAGTCAAGTTACTAGTCAAGTAAGACAAACACTTAGAGTCTACAAAACAGAATGCAAATACAGTCAAGTAAGACAAGCACTGAGAATCTACAAAATAAAATGCAAATACAGTCAAGTTACTAGTCAAGTAGGACAAGCAATTAGAGTCTACAAAATAAAATGAAAATACAGACGTTACTAGTGAAGTAAGACAAGCACGTAGAGTCTACAAAACAAAATGCAAATACAGTCAAGTAAGACAAGCACTTAGAGTCTACAAAACAAAATGCAAATACAGTCAAGTAAGACAAGCACTTAGAGTCCACACAATAAAATGCAAATACAGACGTTACTAGTCAAGTAAGAAAAGAACTTAGAATCTACAAAATAAAATGCAAATACAGTCAAGTAAGACAAGCACTTAGAGTCTACAAAACAAAATGCAAACACAGTCAAGTAAGACAAGCACTTAGAGTCTACAAAACAAAATGCAAACACAGTCAAGTAGGACAAGCACTTAGAGTCTACAAAATAAAATGCAAATACAGTCAAGTAAGACAAGCACTTAGAGTCCACACAATAAAATGCAAATACAGTCAAGTAAGACAAGCACTTAGAGTCTACAAATAAAATGAAAATACAGACGTTACTAGTGAAGTAAGACAAGCACGTAGAGTCAAAAAATAAAATGAAAATACAGACGTTACTAGTGAAGTAAGACAAGCACGTAGAGTCTACAAAACAAAATGCAAACACAGTCAAGTTAGACAAGCACTTAGAGACTTAGAGTCTACAAAACAAAATGCAAATACAGTCAAGTAAGACAAGCACATAAAATCTACAAAATAAAATGCAAACAGAGACGTTACTAGTCTAGAAAGACAAACACTTAGAGTCTACAAAATGAAGTGCAAATACAGTAAAGTTACTAATCAAGTAAAACAAACACTTGGAGTCTACACAATAAAATGCAAATATAGACGTTGCTAGTCAAGTAAGACAAGAACTTAGAGTCAACAAATTAAGACAACAAAATAAAATCCACATACAGTCAAATTACTAGTAAAGTAAGGCAAGCACTTAGAGTCTACAAAATGAAATGCAAACACAGGCGTTACTCAGGGCCGGATTAAGACCTTTAGAGGCCCTACGCACTG
The DNA here is from genome assembly GCA_029931535.1 of Margaritifera margaritifera. Lineage (NCBI taxonomy): Eukaryota > Metazoa > Mollusca > Bivalvia > Unionida > Margaritiferidae > Margaritifera > Margaritifera margaritifera. The sequence goes on from JAQPZY010001371.1 coordinate 2,063,016, forward strand.
AAAAGATTATGGTGCTCCACCCTCCCCATATGTAATTCAAAATAAAAATAATACTCAACCGTAAAATAAAATAAAAAATTGGTGCCCTAAGCACGTGCTTAGTCTGCCTATTCGGTAGTCTAGCACTGACGTTACTAATCAAGTAAGACAACCACTTAGAGTCTACAAAATAAAATGCAAATACAGTCAAGTTACTAGTCAAGTAAGACAAGCACTTAGAGTCTACAAAATTTAAATGCAAATACAGTCAAGTAAGACAAGCACTTAGAGTCCACACAATAAAATGCAAATACAGACGTTACTAGTCAAGTAAGACAAGAACTTGGAGTCAGCAAAATTAAAATGCAAATACAGTCAAGTTACTAGTCATATAAGACAAGCACTTAGAGTCTAGAAAATTAAAATGCAAATACAGACGTTAATAGTCAAGTAAGAGTAGCACTTAGACTCTACAAAATAAAATGCAATTATGCAAATACTGACGTTACTAATCAAGTAAGACAAGAACTTAGAGTCTAAAAAATAAAATGCAAATACAGACGTTACTAGTCAAGTAAGACAAGAACTTAGAGTCTAAAAAATAAAATGCAAATACAGTCAAGTAAGACAAGCACTTAGAGTCCACACAATAAAATGCAAATACAGACGTTACTAGTCAAGTAAGACATTTAGACTCTACAAAGTAAAATGCAAATACAGTCAAATAAGACAAGCACTTAGAGTCTACAAAATAAAATGCAACAAATACAGTCAAGTAAGAAAAGAAAGAAAAAAAAAAAAAAAAAGAGACACGTCTACGACATATCAAGTGATAACTCTAACATTATTCTGGACTTTCTATGTAATATTCTTGTATATATCAAGGGATGGCCCTAACATTATTCTGGACTTTCTATGTAATATTCTTGTATATATCAAGGGATGGCCCTAACATTATTCTGGACTTTCTATGTAATATTCTTGTATATATCAAGTGATGGCCCTAACATTATTATGGACTTTCTATTTAATATTCTTGTATACGTCAAGGGATGGCCCTAACATTATTCTGGACTTTCTATGTAATATTCTTGTATATATCAAGGGATGGCCCTAACATTATTCTGGACTTTCTATTTAATATTCTTGTATATATCAAGTGATGGCCCTAACATTATTCTGGACTTTCTATGTAATATTCTTGTATATATATATATCAAGGGATGGCCCGAACATTATTCTGGACTTTCTATGTAATATTCTTGTATATATCAAGGGATGGCCCGAACATTATTCTGGACTTTCTGTGTAATATTGTGAGAGATGGAGAGAGGGTTGTTTAAAAATATACGCAATAAAATATTTCTTTCGCATTCCGCTACACATTTACAGAAGTTCTTACATGAACAGAGCAGGACTTCACAGCCAACTCAGGTCTAACTATTGACATAGGACATTAAGTGAAAAATACAAATTATTAATGGTGGTGGTATAGCGGATAGAGAAAAGTAGAACAGATAATGTGTGAAAGAGTTATATTTTGATCAATATTTTTTTTAAATATATAGCAAAATGGGAAGAAAAATTATAACTTACATAACTATTTTGAGTATGCATGGGAACAAAATGATTTAAATATTAGTTCTAAAAATGTTGCTTAATCTAATCTGTACGATAACATGTACGATAATCTGAAAGATTGCTATATATTAACATTATTGTGAGACTTTTTACCTATATATTGTTTTCTTATTTCAGGAAAATTTTGACATTGAAAAAGATAGTGAAGTTCATCACTTATATCTTGTAAGGCACATAATTCAAATTTGCTTTCAGATATTTCTCCAAATTTTGCCACCCTCCAGTTTCAATTGGAAACTTATGATTCGTTATGCGGAACTTTGTTAAAATTATTCTATTCTTTTCTGGCATGCGTGGTAAAAAGGATCAAAAATTAAAAGATTTTTTAAATATCTGATAAGTTCTATTTTTTAGATGATTTGGAAACACTAGCATGCCAAGTTTGTATATACTGATCTCTTGTTTTCATTGTGACGGTTTTCTGAATATAATCAGCAGAGGGATTGATTGAAATAACCGTAAATTATTCAGACCCAAATGACACAAAATTTGGTTGATAAAGGAACGGCATTTACAATTTAATATACCAATAGCAGCATCGTATATCATAACGTTGTATCATAATTTAGACATTTTACTAATATTTCCAGTTACAAGTCCAAACCAAAATAAAACAGGTACTCGTTGGAAACCTAGCCATTTTTCTATAAAACATGTATGCTACTTTTACTTATAAAAAAAAAGTACTCGTTGGCAACCTACCCGTTTCTCAATACAACATGTGGGTATTTTTCCTTTAAAAAAAACAAAAAAACAAAAAAGAACCAGTCAGTCAGTGTGTAAAAGTTCAATAACGGTATTATCGCTAGAACTCCAGATCTCGCGCCCATATAAAAATATGAGCAAAACACAAGTGTTTTCATTTAATATGAAATCTATGAAATTAATTGAATGGTAATTTATATAGCATGAACTATTTGCAGTCAGTGGCATATTGTAGTATTCAACGAATTGCAAAGATTTATATGTTTTGTTGTTGTTGTTATGGGTTTAACGCCATTTTTCAGCACATGATAGGTTATACATGGCGGCCAGTATATTTGGTAGAGGAAGAACCCGGAAAACCCCCGGGAAGAACCAACGACTCACTGGAAGCTACTGGCAAGCTTTCTCACATACCCACTTTGGCCGAGCCTGAGACTCGAACCCACGCGGACAGAGATGAGATGTCGGTGATCTGTAAAGGCGAGCTCCTTAGACCATCAAACATTTATATGTCAAATGAACACGAGTTTGATAATCTCTTTAACACCTACATTTTTCCATCGCATGATAGAGAAAACCTTGGATGTGAAAAATTTTGAACTGCCCTCAAAGACGTGGTTGTTATTACGTCATCACAACTTCATGACTTAACAATGACTATTTGACGTGTAATCACTAACAGCAACGTAAGCAATAGTTTCAGGTCATTTAAACCGAATTGATTTCTTCAAGTGTTCATTACATAGTTGCTGGATTAACATCACAAAATTAAAAGTGCAGGTATTTCATTGATTGTTGAAACGCCGTTGCGTGTTCTTTTCAATACGTCATTTTATAAGAATCTGTTCTTCGGACATTTGGGAAATATCTGGACGATCACCTCCGAGTCTCTTTCAGGAGTCGAAGATAATCGACTCGCATCGGAAAGAGACGAGGATGTTCCGAATGCAGTAAACGTTGATTTCAATCGAAACGTCATCTGCCTTTTCCATCGCATGCTAGAAAAAACCTCGGATGTAAATAATGTCCATTTTGAACTGCCCTCAAGTCCATGGTTATTATTATGTCATAATAACTTGATAACGTCAGAATGAATAGATGACGTGTCAACAATAACAGCAACGCGTGCAATAGTTGCAGACAATTGAAACTGAATGATTTATTCACTTCTTTCATTACAAAGTTGCATGTATGACATTAAAAATTATAAGTGCAGGTATTTCATTGATTCTTCAAACGTCTTCGGGTGTTCTTTTTAAGACCTATCATGTTATAAGACCCTGTCCTTCGCACATCTAGCCGGATGATCTTCCGTCAAAAACTTATCAATTTGGGAAGTATCAGTACGATTACCTTTGAGTCTCTTTCAGAGAGTCAATGTTATTTGACGCACTTTGGAAAGAGACGAGGGTGTTCCGAATGAGTTGATTTTTACAAAAACGGACTACCTTTTAATGTCTTCGCATTATGCAATGGCGTTGCTATGTGGAGTTGCTAAGTTTGCGTCTAAGTGTTTCAAACGATCTTTAATAACACGACGTCATGACGCAAGTAAACGAAACGTCATTTGATAATTTGCAATTTTGTTGTTGTTGTGTTGTGGTTGTGTTCAACGTCGTTTTGACGTTCTCGTATTGATATCGTTGGTACTGCTGCTTTGCTGCTTACGGAAGATTTTAAAATAATTACTTCTCAGGTGGAAATGTGATTGGAATTCTGACATTGTTAATTATTTCATTATTTACCTAGATTCTTTTCTGGCTTTAGGTATCTTCCGAGTCATCTACTGTCAGCTCTCTAGTACTGACGTCAAGTAAATAGTATAAGCCGTAGTTAGTACTTTGGACAATGGGATCGTTTAAACTATATTTGCCCGGATGGCTATCCGGCCTATGTTTAACTCTTGGTACAGTGGCAGCGCGAGGGTTCCAGGGACACGGAGGCAATTTTCTTTAGTAACGCCCAAATATAAGTTTTGTGAAGAATTGCCCCCGTTTCACTAAGGTGAAGGTGAAATACTATGAGAATTTCAGCTGCAGAAAAAAGAGCTCCTATGGCGCCACCCCTTTCGCCTGGTGCCAGGCCCACCCCAACCCTCTCGCGCCGCAACTGTGTTGGTACTGGTTTTACAGAAATTGTCGCTGCTGCGAGAATATTCCACGGTTTAACTGACCGATTGTAAAACTTATTTTCTGATATCAAGCCTTGATTTATTTTTAAATATATTTAGATTCTGACTTCTTCTATTAATATCTTGTCTTATTGGCATAACCAATTTCATTTTCACCAGTAACACGAAATGGTTGAATAGACATAGTGACTTGGTAGACTGCATTAATTTCTTCGAAGTATTATCAATTCGTTACGTTTGAAGCTAACAGTCGTTGACTTTATGTACGAGTCTTCCTTACTTTTGTTTTCTTTGTGAGAAATACAATACTGGATGATCTTCGATTCGAGGAAGGACGTTTTAACATGCCTTTTGGCGTTTGTTGTGCAATGATTCCCGTCGAGAACGAATATAACAAGCAGTCATCCAGAAATAATGGTATCATAATAACAGTTTTGACCTTGTATCATTAGCCGAAAAAGTATTTAATAATTGATCTACCTACGGGTATTCTACAAGACTTAGTACTTCAAAGACTTTGTGTGCCTATCACAAAACCGTTACACATGTCTTGACGGAGTTATCTTTTACAGGGAAGTGACATATCAAGGAATTATGGTGCTAATTTGAACGAACGGCCACGCGAGTGTACCTTAGAGATTTTCAATGTTAGTAAAGAAAAAGTCAACTATGAGTTCTTTACAAGTTATATTACATACAAATGTAATGGAGAGGTTGTCTCTATTTCTTGAAAGTAAGATAGGAAGAAATCATGGGTTCATTGTACACATAGCCACGTGACCGCCCCCTCAGAGATATCGGACATTGATGAAAATGAATAAAATCTGTAATTACAGTTTGTTATACATGTATAAAAAGGGAAATTTGAGAGATCTTCTGGAAATGTAGGTATGTGACAACCCCATCCCAACCCTTCAAAAACATTTTTTATATCCACATCTATTGTTTTAAAAAATTACAAAATATTAAGTTGTCTGGTACACGGTTGCTCTTAGATTTTACAGATTTTTTTTTAGAAAAATATATATTAAAATACATCCATAATTAATATTACAATTAGTATTTATTTCAGACAGAAATATTTACAATATATTACAATAAATGTATCAGATTTGTCATCGCTTTGTATAGCAAAAAACATAAATAAATATTAAATATAAATCGAGTACATTTTTGTTTGCATGCAAGCTTTTAAATGACAGTACTCCTATTTATTTGCTTATTTATTAATTAAAAATCAAGGGTAATTTTATACTTATTTATTAATTAAAAATCAAGGGTAATTTTAAACTTATTTATTAACTAAAAATCAAGGGTAATTTTATACTTATTTATTAATTAAAAATCAAGGGTAATTTTATACTTATTTATTAATTAAAATCAAGGGTAATTTTTTACTTATTTATTAATTAAAAATCAAGGGTAATTGTATACTTATTTATTAATTAAAAATCAAGGATAGTTTTATACTTATTTATTAATTTAAAATCAAGGGTAATTTTATACTTATTTATTAATTAAAAATCAAGGGTAATTGTATACTTATTTATTAATTAAAAATCAAGGGTAATTTTATACTTATTTATTAATTCAAAAATCAAGGGAAATATTATCATTATTTATCAATTCAAAAATCAAGGGTAATTTTATACTTATTTATTAATTCAAAAATCAAGGGTAATTTTATACTTATTTATTAATTAAAAATCAAGGGTAATTTTATACTTATTTACATAATAATAACAGTATACGGCAGTATTAACGTTGGAATTTGTTTCTTTTTTTTTGTTTCTTTTACTTTATCATAAATTTATATCTGTTCTAGTCCATACTGAAATGGCAATCAGGACTTGACCACTTGAAACTTGAAAATTAGTCTCGTCAAGTTTACAATTCTAATCTGGCCCGTCCGATATTGATCAGAACTTGAACACTTTAAAACTGGTATAGGTCAGTTTACAATTCTAATCTGGCCTAGTCCAGATCGAGATTGTAACCTAACTTAACCATTTTAAATTGGTCAAGGCAAGATTACAATTCTAATCTGGCCTAGTCTAGATAAAAATCATAGTCTTCCCTAGGCCAAATTTAAATTGGGCTGAATTTTAATCTGAATTGTTGTATGCAATAGACTTAATTGATAGCCTTCAAATTTCTTCTGGACCTTTCTACAGAAAATTCTTTAAGATGAAGATGGACGTGTTTGGGGATATCCTTATTATCACTAATTCTTTTTTTTCTATTTTTTTTTTCGCCATTCAGTTCACAGCAATTGCAATTTGTAGTTATTGTTATTGTTATTATTGCTATTGTCGTCATCATTGACCTCCAAGTCGTCACTGATATCGGGCTCTTGTTGTGGTAGTTCCTTCGCCCGCTGAGGTTATCTTCAATATAATAAAATAACCCCTTGAAAAGTGAAGAAATTTATGAAGTCCTTGTCGCTCTTTATATTTACATGGTTTCATTTGCACTACGTAATCAGAGAAGCTGGATAGAGATACCAATGGATCATAGTAAACAGTTCTGCCTTCACTCTATTACCAAAATGGTTAAAATTAAACCAGTATCATATTTCTTCACTGTATACCAATGGTCATAACATTTTCAATACTTGATTGACTTCCATATGTAAAATGACGTTTACAATTCCCTTTAGCATACGTTGTGCAATGATCCCCGTCAGAAACAAATACGATAGCAGTCGTTCGAAAATAATGATTTCATGATAATCGTTACGAGCCAGTATCATTAGCCGACAAAGTATACACTAATCTGATTGACCTGCGGATATTCTGCAGGACGCTAGAGTTCAAAGACATTGTATGCCTATCAGAACACCGTTAATACATATCTTGAAGAACTTGTTCCTATACCCGGAAGTTACATATCAAGGAATTACGTTTCTTGTTATACACCTTGCCACGCGAGTTTCTCTAGAAGATGTTTCATGTAGATAAAGAAAAGATATTATTGTTACTGTATATGATATACACCGTCTATACTCGCTTAAAGTGGAGTCCAACTGCAAACTGTACAGACCCAGATATGTCGTTGCATAATGCACTGGCAGATCTGGGTCTATGTAGTTTGTTAAGAGTAATTAGTAGAATAAAGAACATAGACCCTGATCTCCCAGCACATTCTGCCACGGCAGATCAGGGTCTATGTTGTTTGTAGTTGGACTTGATGTATACGCGAGTACCGACCGTAACTCAACGAGTCAATTTTATTCTGTAAGGGAAAAGTGCACTTGACATAATTGTATGAACACACGAAAAAAAATTCCCCACTAAATGTATTGACGTAGACAGAGTCAGCAAATATTTAAAAAATAGTGTTTTAAAGAACACGCCTTTTTACATTTTTTTTTTTAAAATTTTTTTTTTCTTTTTTTTTTCTTGACAAATTAATTATTTTTGCATCCATGGAGGTTCTGTTATAAACAGTAGCCGAGATAATTACATCACGTAAACACATTAATACAGTGGACAAACTTTTATGCGACGTCAACAATACCTCATACGTACCGTGAATCTTAATATAACAAATTGTGCAATGTATGGCCCTAAAATTGTTTTGGAGTAATTATTTATGTGTTAAAAGTCCAGATCTAAAGTAAAGTGTAATATCTCATACATGTTTATATGATTGCAATTGTTAGAATCCTACGTTGTAGTCTATATAATTTTTCAAAAGGGCATTCTTCGTTAGATATTTACTGTATTCCAGTCGCGATATTATAAGAAATATGTACATGTATATTTTGTAATTAATTGTACATACTTTTTAATTAATGTGATGCGATTATATTGGTATTTATTTCTCACATGTTTAAAATAGACATTGTAATTAAAAGATGGTATTGAAAAATTGACCAGTGTACTATTCAATGCATCGGCACACTCTATGTGCGTTGAGTTGATATTTTGATATAAACATTCTTGTTCGGTTCACTTTCTCTGGGAGCAGCATATTAACCGATAACCGATAATAGGTTCCTATGTTTGACCAATAGTAATAATGAAATGACGTGTATGATGCCCCTGAAGGTGCGTGTTGTGCAATTCCGCTGTCTCATAGTATAAGAAAGCGTTCATCCATGAATTTGATGGGGTAGATAACTGTTCAGAAAGCGTATCTTAAACCGACAAAGGACTGGAGATCTTGGATAATTGTGGGATCTACATAAAATTATTTATCAAAATTCTTTACGGAAATGTTGTTATGCGCTTGAAGGGATCCGTGTGGTAGACAGATGTTTACAAGTAAACAAATCGCTATAATTTCTTTACTCCCGGTCACGCATATGTTGTCAATAAAACGCTCTGTGTGTACATTTGACAGAATCCGTATTATGAAAACATCATCACCGACTGTAACACGAAGACGCAGTATCAGAATACAGTGTTACATTTTGATTATTGAATATGGAAGAATTTCTACTGTTAAGAACATGGAATTGAAACTGGCGTTTTAGCCCCACAACTTACTACACTTAATTTCATTCTTAGCATTGCTAAATTATTTACTCAGAACCCCAAAATCTTAGGATTTTGTTTAAAATTCAAAGACAGGGGTACAATTTATAATTTTGTCGATGTATCGTTACAGACGTTGAAAAACATTAACGCAGTTTTGTAATCTCTATTCTATTCCATTTGTCTTTGCCTAGAGATATTATTATTCCTAACGACAACTTTGTCCCCCCTTTGACTCCAAGGATAAACATCCCAACCGTATCAAGTTGAAGATTATGCTATCTTCAATACTGCTAAACGCCAGTATTGAAGATATCACAATACTCAATACTAAACATTATGTTATCTTCATTATTGAAGATATCACAATACTCAATACTAAACATTATGTTATCTTCATTATTGACGTTAGATCATCCATCTGACACGAAACATTTACACTTGTGTTAGAGTGAACAGTCAGTGAAAAATTAAGTTGGGAGTAGCTAAGACCTGATCATCTCATTCTATCTTTGGGACATTGCCATGTTCTATCTTTGGGACATGTTCGATATTTGGGACGTGTTCTATCTTTCGTCCATGTTCTTTCTTTGGGACATTGCCAGCTGAACTAAAGAAATGACCTAAGCCTTTGATATAAATATCAGTCATGAAACCACATCAAAATGTTGTTTTCAAACATTGCCGAACATGCCAATGCTCTCCTCAGTCTAGGTTTAATAGTTAGGTCATCGTTGAAGCATATCGTTCCAGAGAATGTTTGTTACTTCAAAGAAATCTTTCTCCGCCCTGCGATCATTAGTGACTAAAAAAAACAACTACCTAAGTTGATGAGTGTCGAGTCAACTGAGAATAACAACCATTTAGATTTTTTCCAAAGAAATGGTGTTGAGACAAGACACGTTTCATTCATTCACAGGCCAACTCACCTTCCCACGAGCAGTTAGGGTCACTGCAACAGAGATAACTTGGCAAAAAGAAAATACGCACACTTCGGTATTCCTACATGGTGATTTTAAATGTGTTTGTGCCAGAATTTAAGACAGAGTGTTGTGTTAGCACACATTTATTCACGTAAAAAACTCACAGGTATGTAGGGTTTTAATGTCTTTTCATCACATCTTTCATCTTTTTTTTTCAAAAGGAAAAGGCGTAATATATGAAGCAATACGAATGGACTTTGAGTCATTGGACTGCACTGAACTGTGGTTCAATTATTTGTTTTAATAAAAAATCATTTTTAGTCACGTGATAAATAAAATTTGTGCTCATTCTTAATGATCCGTTCAATAATTTCAAGTTTTCGCTCACCGTGGCTCGCAAAAAATAGTAATTGTTTTAAACTAACTTCACAAATTTTATTTGAAATGAGCACTCATGTAAGTTCTGTATATATATATATATATATATATATATATATATATATATATATATATATATATATATATATATATATATATATATATATATATATATATATATATGATGCTAAGCTACTTTTTTCTTCTATATATTGTGTTGAACCTTCTAAAGAATATGCATACTGCATTCATTTCCAGTGCAAAGACACTAAAGTGGAAAAATAAGTATTTGTAGACATTAATACAGGTATAAAACTGTGAACAATTATCTATCTATCTATCTATCTATCTATCTATATATATATATATATATATATATATATATATATATATATATATATATATATAATATAGTTTAGGGTTTATGGAGGGCATAAGTGTAAATTACGTCAGCACTGTGAATCTTCTACATGAGCTATGACGCTAAGCGACGTTTATGTTCTTATCATTTTGTGCTGAACTTTCTAAAGATTAAACGCATACTGTATTCCTTTCCAGTACAAAGTAACTAAAGTAGAACTTTTTTTAGGCATTATTGTAGGTTTAAAACTTTAAACAATTTTAATATATATATATATATATATATATATATATATATATATATATATATATATATATATATATATATATATATATATATATACGGGTCACGATAAGACTGTGAAATACGTCAACGCTGTAAATCTTTTACACGTTCAACGCGAATATTAGTAACCGTGCTTATGCTCAGTATCCAACTCACAGTTGCTAGGATTGGTTGATTTCCTGGGGATGAAATTAATTTCAATAAATGACACATAAATCAGAGAAGGGTTAACAGTCTGTGTCTTCAGTGGAAACAATGAGCTGTCCATAGCTACTGTATTTCAGGAATTGCAGAGGTAATGCCACAATTCAAAGAATTTGTTACGATATGCGGACCAAAACATGTCAAAGGATATTTTACTATAGATTGTATGTAATTTAAGCCTTTTACTTTGTTATGTCTCGGAGATTTTTATGTCTCTTTCCACTGCTGGTCCCAAATGCAGCTACATGGCGTATTTTCCGCTTGATCATTATATAAAGGAATTTCACACAAGATCATATCCACCCCCTATGGTGATAACGTAAGAGAACCGATTAACTTCCCAGCACATGGGTAGTCACCGAAAATAATCCAAATGAATCACAGGGAATGAAATAGTCGAGTTCTCTGGTTAGATTTATCATGACCAGAAACAAGCGGCCATAGGTTGGAGTAATGGTCATTCTATCATTACAGTTCATCAACAGCCTTTGAAGTGTGACCAGAACTGACCACTCGCTCGGACAGCGATGACAGATAGCAGATTTAGCATAAACAATAAGGACATAATGCTGAGCTATGTTTAGATCAGAGCAAATGGACCTGTTGCTCGCTTCCGGTTATCTTTGGAATATCTCGTTTGTTTAGATAACCATTTGTCATTCTTTCCTTTGGGATGCTAATCAGTTATCATTTATACTAATTATACTATCTTTGATCCGACTTTTAAATCATTTGCGCTTCAAATTGTCTTTGATGTGTAATATTATTTGACCACGCGAACTCTGTTTAGTTTCTCTGACTATCAATTGGATACTCTTGTGGGATCCGTGAATAATTTGTACAATACAATTTTTCAAATAATTTTTTGTTTGCAATCTATTATTAATACCTCACAAGTGCTGAAAAATTGTGTTTTCATGCATTTCTATCAACCCAAAGACCTAACTCAATAAAGTAGTAGTAGTAGTGAAGGAGGATGAATAGTTTTTCATGTTATTTGTTTTGATACCTCGTTGTTGAGGAGGAATAGTTTTTCACGTTATTTGTTTTGATACCTCGTTGTTGAGGAGGAATAGGTTTTCATGTTATTTGTTTTGATACCTCGTTGTTGCAGTTGTTTTGTTGCTACTGCTGCTGCTATTGTATTGTTGGTGTTAAAAGCCGACCATGATGGTGGTGGTTGTTTCAGTTACTGAATGCGTCTATGACAACAGAAGAAAAAAAAAACACAAAAAAAGCAACAAACCCCCCCCCCCCCAAAAAAAAACAGCAGAAATTACTACAAACTTTATTAAATTTGTATTATTTTCCCTATAACTTATCAATGAAGGACATTGATCGTCTGCTGTGACCTGTTGCTCGTGCTTTGAAAAGGCACCTACATACAAATTGCTTGACATGTGTACCATGTTTGGTTGAAATACCTTGAACGGTTTGAGAATTATTCTCCGGAAACGACTATGTTTCAGAGAGACAGACTGACATAGAAACAGCTGTATCACCCCTCTCCGTATTATATATGGGGGTGGGATAAAATAAAAGGTAGATCTGGCCCCTCCGTTCTAAAACATTGCTCAGCATTGCGAGTAATAAATGTTACTCCGGACTGAGAAATCTTACTTACAATCGGCAAATGCAGTGTTTTGTAATGACAGTGAAGTAAAATTTTTATGATGAAAGACATAGGTCCTGTACGCACCAAATAATAAATAAATAAATAAATAAATAAATAAATAAATAAATAAATAAATAAATAAATCAAACAGAAAAAGACAAACCGTTTAAAAAATAACCGTAGAACTACTACTCAAATGTGAAAATCGCCCTGACAGTAGCCAAAAACATTGAAAATTAAGGATGTGTTAAGAGCATGACCAATGAGGAGATATTACCGAATTCTTTATGGTCCATACTTTATCTCTGAGTTAGAGTGTAGATTTTGTTCTTCAAACTTTTATTTTGAATTACAACGATATCTTGCTGAGAACAGTAGAATTTCGCTTAGTCTAAGACAATCGTCAGCCGAAGTGGACAGAACTGGCATGGTATCGACGAGAAAAATCACCAAACGATTGTTGAACCCCTTTTTACCTATCATGACACGGCTTCTGATCGGAATAGTAATCGTTGTTACTTGCTGGGTAACATCCGACATATGACCATGTAATCATATCCTTCAATTTGAGACAGACATGCAAATAAAAAACTTTAAATTAATTGTGATTATGTATCATATATTAAGGTAATTTGCGGCCATAAGAGATTTCGTATGGATGTTATTAGTTACATGTAGGTTGACCGGGGTGTACAGCTTCTTGTAACCAAAACGCTATACACTTTATGAAAAAGATTATAAATATTGAAAAAATATGCTATTTTAATTCTTTACCCCGCAAACTAACCTAAACATTACATAAACTCATTTGTTGAAACAATAATACATAAGAATCTCTTAACTGTCAGTGTGGGCTATACGTACGCTTGTTTGTATGTTTGTAAAGAGCGCGCCAGTTGTAGCAGTTACTTCCCTTGCCCCCCCCCCCCCCCTGCAGTCGAACAACTGACGAATCAGCATTGTTTTAGGAAAAATGAGACTCCATGTGTGTGTGTGTGTGTGTGTGTGTGTGTGTGTGTGGTAATTTTACCACGGATAAATAATGTACCCAGTAACTAATGCAACTCATTTATATATACAAACAGTTAATTTCATATATTTGGATCACACATGAGATATATTTAATTTAACTTTAGAAGCGGAGGTTATCATCCATTTTCTTATATCCAGTTTTGCATTGCCAGTATTATATATGTTACTTATACCCTACATGTAAGTCACATGATCTAGATATGACCTTGTTTAAGTTCTTGCACCCCGTTGGAATTTTCTTTTAACAGAAATACTGAATTTTGATAATTAATGGATCATATTCTTAGAATTTGTATTATGAATTAATATAAAGCATTACAAGTCTTAAACTGAAGAACCTAAAGTATGCAACTATATTTCAATTAAGCGGAAAAACCTCTACATTGCTAATTTCGGTTACCTTCCCACAATTATTTGCATTACATCGATGTTAACCGAGGTTGGCTTAGCTCTGAGTTACTTTCTAATAAGCTGTTGGTGCAGCGATGTAATTTTAGGCCATATGTATCACACAGGAGCTGGACGTTAGATGGTGCTTACAGTTTTCTCTACTTCTTCTGATTGGTCTAAAAATGTATCTATAATTAGTAACTGGAAATAGACCGATCAGGAGGGGAATCTCATGCACCTATAAATATCCGTTCCACTTTGTCTTGTCTGAGACGATGCATCGTTGTCACGGTGGCATTTAGCAACAAAAAGCAGATGAATTTGTTCAATGCATGGCAGGAGCTATCAAATGGAGTATACTCATTGGATTTAACCTACAAAAATGCGATAGCAACACTCTATAAGGGAGAATTATTAGCCGATATTACTCCGAATGCAAGCAAAGATGGAGGCTGTCCGTCCTTGTCTTTATCATATACAGGATACAATCCCCCCCCCCCCCCCTGTAAACATTATCATTATCTAAGGTTAAAGGTTAAACTCATGTGATATAACACACGTCATCTGTAAAGTGATGGAAAAACACGAGTTCTTGTTCATGAAACTCACATGTACATGTATTACAATTAACAATACTACTAAACTTTAATCAGTCGTTTTAAAAAATTCCTATAAGTTTTGAACATATAAAGCTTGTATAATTTGTTTGGATCTGAAACCCAAGGAAGATAACAGGGATTCTCGTAGAGCTACTCTTCCATGTAAACCGGTACATAAATCATGTACTTAGCCCAAGCGTGCATTCTCATCGATAACAATTTTAAAGTGGCTGTAAAATAATATCCCAAGATGAGTCAATGATGAGAAAATAAGATAAAACCCATTAGTAGAGATACAAGATTGATCTAATGGCCACTGACCCGCAACAAAGTTGGGCAACGAGTTAAATTTAGCAAATCCAAAGTGACACCGGATATAAGATGGCGCTTGTTCCGGTCATTGCCAATTCTATAATAAGGTCACGTGTTTTGGCGGAACATGAAAAGAAAGGGGCTTCTTTACACCTGACAAATACGTATTATTTAACAGTTATTTCGCACAGTGTAGTTGTTTTTGTCAAAGACTGTTTTCTTGTAATTTACGTTGAAAGTAATGCGAGAAGCTATTATGAGATAACTGTTATATTCACTAATACATTAATGGAATTTGAGCTATGGTTGCCAATAAACTGAAAGTATTTGCGTCATAGAAAAGCAGATAAGAGTTGTAACTATACCATGAGCTCTAAATTGTGAAATTGCAAAATTAATCTGTAAATGATATGTGACAGTGAAAAGTTTGGATATTTTCAAATATGTGATTGTGTATGTGAGAGTGAAAGAGATATTATGTTGATTTCATGCATATAAGTTCAATTGATCGTACATGTTAAGAAATTTTCAGGGAATAAATGGATGTGTACGGGTTTAAATGTACACATACATACGAAGAGAGAGAGAGAGAGAGAGAGAGAGAGAGAGAGAGAGAGAGAGAGAGAGAGAGAGAGAGAGAGAGAGAGAGAACCTGACCACATATACGGATTTTTTCCTCATTATAGTTGCAGAAATACAGACAGATAATCCAAGAGTGCGGATTTTTTTTTTCTCAATGTTCTAAATTATATATTAATTTTTATATTTCTTCTGAAATCTTGCACTGAAGGTTTTGGTTTTTGTTTCTTTTAAAAAAAATAATTTAAAATATTGCAAGTGGGATGAATCACGGATAAATACCATGAACATTGTAAGTATTTTGATTTGTGGGATGAATCACGGATAAATACCATGAACATTGTAAGTATTTTGATTTGTGGGATGAATCACGGATAAATACCATGAACATTGTAAGTATTTTGATTTGTGGAATGAATCACGGATAAATACTATGAACATTGTAAGTATTTTGATTTGTGGGATGAATCACGGATAAATACCGTGAACATCGTAAGTATTTTGATTTGTGGGATGAATCACGGATAAATACCGTGAACATTGTAAGTATTTTGATTTGTGGGATGAATCACGGATAAATACCATGAACATTGTAAGTATTTTGATTTGTTGTGCCATTTCTACCAAGTTTCTTTCAAGTTTTCTAAAAATACGGATTGTTTTCCTTCGATGCAAACGAAAGTGCAGATTTTTTGCTAAATCTTTGTAGTCAGCTGAGAGAGAGAGAGAGAGAGAGAGAGAGAGAGAGAGAGAGAGAGAGAGAGAGAGAGAGAGAGAGAGAGATAACTGAACTGATATCTGGCGTTCGCACAAAAAGAACAAATTCAACATATACACTTGATCCATTTTAATAAATAGATCAACATATGATTCAGCAAAGTCTAACAAAATAAACATTTTAACTAATACCAACAATCACAAATGCATTTTTCAAGGATGAAACGTGAAATGACTAGTTTGGAAAATGAACATTGTAATGAAATGGTTGAGATCATATTCCTTTCACCCCTGCTTCGTCTCAAGGTTGATGTAAATGAACGTAAAAAGGAACTAAAATTATCCTAAAAAAAAAAAAGAATTTTCTTTGCAGTACAAATAATGAAAGACATATGAAAGAGAGGTCAATGGATCTGTAATAATCGTCAGTAGTCGATAGCAGGTTTGAATTTTTTTTAATATCTAAATAAAATATTAAGAAAGGTTTGAAATTGAATTTCATAAATCCAGTTTCCATTATTTAAGTTTATGTACTGTCTATACTCACTGATAAGTCGGATCCATATGTAAACAACATAGACCCTGATATGCCATCGCATAATGCACCAGCAGATCAGGGTCTGTGTTGTTTGTTCTACTGATTAGTCCTTACAAACTGCATAGACCCAGATCTGCCTTCTCATAATGCACCAGCAGATCAGGGTCTGTGTTGTTTGTTCTACTGATTACTCCTAACAAATAGCATAGACCCAGATATGTCGGCACATTATGGGACGGCAAATCTGGGTCTGTGCAGTTTGTAGTTGGATCCGACTTTATAATTGAGTCGACGGTTAAGTCATTATAAGGTATATTTGCTATAAATAACTGAGACAAAAGTCCTTTTTTGAGATAAATTTGTCAGTGAATGAACTATCATAGCATGCTCTCTAAGGCATTAGTTCTTCCTCATATCTATATTGTTATATAAATTGGGAGGATGGAGTCTCCATTTTGGAACAAAAGTGTGATGTTCAAAATTGACAAATTTGTTGGAATGAAATATAACATTTTTATGTACAATGTCTCTGACAGGTTTAAAATATTTACAGTTTTAGCATGGACATCCTATAGGAGACTTGTTACAGTATTGAATACCTTTTGGGATAAATATTGTCAGCATTTGATACATATAAGTGAAAGGAGTTATATGAAAGTAAGTATCAGAATTTAATTAGACTTGTTAAGTATGTAAGTAGTATAAGTATGTTCACTTAGTGAAACTATTAAAGGGAGGTAAATGTGCCTATTAGGGACTGAAAAGAAAAGAAAAAAAAATCGTGTACCTAACTTATTTATGGTAGAGTAAAATAAGAAATTAGTGTATCGGTAATTGACATTTAGATACAAACTACATACATGAAATTACTTTCTGCGTGTGGGGTCTATGACCTAAAGTTCGTGATAAGAACGCAGTGGGGTCCTCCGTTCAGATATAGAGAGCCCTTCTTGTACCAATCTGACTGGCGAAACACCGGTCTTGCAGGACCATTCTAGTCTCCTAACTTAGGTTCTCAATCCGAGTGCCACTTACTTAATACATGATTGTATGACTTATATAAAAGGTAGAAAGATAACTAAATAAATAGGATGTCCTCCAATTAAGAAAAAGATTTATAACAAAAAAGATAACACATCTATAATAAATAAATGCTTTATGAAAATTATGCTAAATTTGCTACCTTCCCATAAAAGTGCTTTAAATTTGGAAAGGTTTGGTAACGTTAGAGAATTATGAGTACCAGTCCAAATGTAATACTTCAGATTCCGAATGATATGTCGATATGACCAAAGGCATGGTAATAAGAAGGTTACTCGCCATTGGGTTTTCGCACGATATTTTAATACTAAAAAATAAAAAATGTGCATACTTTATTTCCTCTTCTAATGAGGAATATGCACTACAGAGTCTATATTGCTCATATACTTCGCCACTTAACAAAAATATCGCTCATTTTCAGTGAGTTCGCATAACAACCAGATCATTGGCGTATTTTGAGATCCCTACAACTACTTCTTGCCCCTACGCCATAATCTATAAAGCCTTGATCACAACAAAAATATGAACCCATGGAATAGATTCGGCAATTTTGAACGTGGTGTGTGCCCAGCGTTTTGCGGACGCAATTTTCAATTTCAGTTTCTTCATTGCCTACAATTTATTTTACATTCTTGCATTACCTTGTATATGAATTGTGGATGATATACTTATCATCCATAGCTGTAGAACGAGAGGGGTGATAATATTTATGTTCAAAAGCATACCACTTTAAAAAAAAACTGTCAAGATGAAAATTCTCCAGTTCAGTTGAAGAATGTTAGGTCATTGAAAAGGTACTAGTATTTAAATTGAAAATGTCACACCATTTCAAACAATATACTTGGAAGATGTGATGGAATTGTTATTTCTATCTACATATTATCTCTCCATCATTTAATAAGATTGATTAAGCAGTACATAAAGTTAAATTCTGATCACATGCTGTGAACCAGATATAACAATTGCCATGCATGCTACTCTCCCCACCGGTGCAATAATGTCGCTCCTGGCCCACTTCTGGACGATGATTCCGCGCATATCTGTAGATTACAATAGTTCCTTGTCATCGAATCGAATTCTTGCAAATCTTTCTCGACAATTCGCTGCCGCATTCGCTGGATTCCTTCTAATACCACGTAATATCACAATGGTATGTTTGTGAGTTTCTGAGTTTGACCTATATAGTTATTAAGCTTTCATCTTTATTGCTGTTTCAGTTCAGACGCCCAAACGTGTTCTGGCCAACCTGTCCTTCCTTTGGTAGGTTTCTTCTCACTGGATGACGAACTGGAAGATGTTGAACTGGCATCATCAGACTCCTGAAATTTGTAAGAAACATTATATTAAAGATTATTTTTATTAAAACCATTTATTCGCATCATTAGTGTTTTGACTAATGCACAGGTAGCTTACATTCTTGACTCTGCTTAAGAATTCAAAATATTAGCTATGGAGGGCTAAATAAAGAGGTAATAAATGTACATAAAGGAATTTAACATACATACATACATACATACATACATACATACATACATACATACATACATACATACATACATACATACATACATACATACATACATACATACATACAACTATATTATAAAATTAAAAAAGTAATATGCCTTGCAAGCTGGTATGGATGCTTATGTTTAGTAGACAGACAGATGGACGCACGCGCTTAGTATATAGAATTCGGACGATCTCATGCATATGCAATCCAAACAACTGTTATGCAAAGAGACAATGTTGAAGACAAGAATTTTAACGGTATTTAAAACAAGTAATCAAGGAATAATGCGAAGCTTGGAATATAGACTGCATACAAGTAATAAAATGGTGAACAATATGCACAAATACGTAATTACAACAAAAATGCATTTGAATCATGATATTCTGTCTTACAAAACCTTTCATTACCCCAATCTTCACGGATAGATGCATGCCAGCATTAGTATTTTTCCCATTAATATTGTGCTAACGTGAAATATAGAGAGCTATTGAGTGTAATAATTATTTTTGTAAAAAATTATATTTGAACGTGAAATGAAAATGTATTTGATTACATTCTCATAAATGTTACGAAAACAAGAGTTTACAGATTTCTACTGAAGAATCTTCAAAGGAATATAGACAGATGCGGCGCGTGCATGGTCACGTGACCAGATTAGTTTCTTAATACTATTTAATAGATATGATCATTAATCATTGCTCAAACCTATTAAGATAATCCGGCATTGTCAATCCATTGAGAAGCAAAATAACTTAATAAGCACATAATCTAATGGAACGATAGCAGAGGACATTCTCTCCTTGCAATGTAAACAGTCCTGCAGTCAATGACGCTCTCTCCATCTAACTTAAGTAGTCTCGCAGTCAATTAGATCAAATATTATAGCTCAGATTCCCTTCGTTGAAGTTCAAAAATAGACTGGACATGTTTTAACTATTTTGAAGCCAACAAAATATCAAAGTTATTCCAAAACAGTCAAAATGAATCTCATGCAGTAATTATTTGTGAAGTTTTAACCGCACGGTGGAACTACAAATAATCATGGCAATCAATGAATTTAATGTGGAAAAAAAGTAAATTTTAAAACAATTTTAAGATTTGTTCTCAGAATAGATCCTCAAATGTAAACCCTTGGTAATACTTCAAAAATATATCAATAGATACATCACAAAGCAAAAGAAAGAAAGAAAGAAAGAAAGAAAGAAAGAAAGGAAGGAGCAATTATTTCTTTTGAAAATTTATATAGCCTTTAAAGATATTATATTTCTTGGAACTATTAATATATCAATATTTATAATTTATTTTTTTATGGAACACAAGTTGTTTTGTATAATTATAATTCATAATCTTTGGAAATGGTGACCAGTTTAATAATCTTAGAAGAATTCTAGCCCCATGACATGTTTGTTTAAGCTTATATTATTTCAGCACCCGTCAGTACAATATAAATGATTATGGGTGCTCCAAAAAAAGCTTGTATGTGTTGAAAGAAATGATGTAAATCATGTTCTAAATTAAAACTCCCCCATCACGCTTGGGAATTCATTTGGTGTGGTCTAAATCAGAGATTGTTTATTTTTCCAAGACGTTGGCTCCAGAAGTCGCCATGATAAATCCAGATGAGGTTTAAATAGCCTCTAGTTGGATCTGAATTAATTTTCACAGTTTTTGTTAGCTTTGTAAATTAGCTTTTTTTGTGATGTAGCGCTGTGACGTAGAAATGATAACAAGATAACAGAGAATGTTTGTGTCTCAGATTTTTTCGTGAATTACGCCTTTTCATGGAGGGCAGAAACTGGTGAAAACTGGAATTGATACGAAGAAAATGGTTGAATAATGCAAGTAATAGTTGATGAAATGGCCTAAAATTACACTTTGCTATGAATGAGAGAGAATTACCATTAAATACGACTCCCATAATCAGCTATAATGATCTCTCATGGGAGAAAGAAAGAAATAAACGATGAACGGATGAAAAAGATGGGACATGGGAAACTTGACGTCTTTTCATATCCACTGAATGGTAGCTGAATTCAGCTGATGCTTAGTGTTGATGAAAATACACGCGTGATTGAAATATGCATACAAAATCCTTGTGCTTAGGTAAAATTATTGTACAGAGTCGATTTAAAGAATACAGAAAGACGTGCACTAAAGACACGAGAGAGAGAGAGAGAGAGAGAGAGAGAGAGAGAGAGAGAGAGAGAGAGAGATAGATAGATAGACAGATCAACAGACGGATATAAAAGACGATTTAAAAAATTTCATAATTTTATGATTTTTACTCTCATTCCAAACAGTTACGTAAAATAGCAAATTATCATTCTCCTCTTAAGAAAATGGCCGACCCTAAATTTAATTGCAACTTTGCTTGTTAAATGCATAGATCGGCTTAAATATTTTGTCATTAAACTACCTACTGCTAGAGTTTGTATAAAAACATGTACACTAAATAGCTGCCTTCCTTTTGTGACATCGATATGCATATAAATGCATCGGTCTTTCCCATGAGAGATCATTATTGCTTATTATGGGAGTAATATTTAACGGTAATTATTTAATTACAAGGACAGCAGTAATTGATCTTTCCCATGTTCACAGATGGGTCTACAACTCTCTTGTCGTTATGTAATTAAATCAAAAGTTTGGGAAACAAAAGTAATTGACATAAATTTGGGTCATTTCAGTCACAAACAATGGTTTGAAATGTTTAAAATGTCCCCGATTCTGACCATTTTAAAAAGAATCAAGCCACATAAGGCATGGGATTGCTAAATTTGTTTTATTGGTTATGATGGTACTTTTTCTTTTAATAAAGAAATTATTGAATTTTATTTGAAATATTAAATACGAATAATATGATCCTTGTAAACTTTTTCATACACTTAAAAATACCTTTCTTGTAGATGAGATAATATTTTTGTATTATCTATCTCACATGACCATTTCAACTTCTTGTATATCTCACTTTACAATTTGTTGTAATGTTTTTTTGTTTGTTTGTTTTTTTAAAAAGTTTTTAATAAAACTGAAAGAGTATCAGCTGCATTATTTTTGGGTTAATTCTAAATATTTTGCTACTTTTTTATATTTAAATAGATTTTATTTTATAGCCTTAACAGACTCCACGAGAGATACAATATTCTTTCAAACAATTTTTCTATTAATGACCATCCACCTTATCTATTGCTAAAATAACCAAGAGGAAAGCTGTGACAATTTTGAAAAAAATGGTCCTTCCAAAATACCCGCTATAGATTCGTAGCGTGTCTCTAGTTTCAATATGTTCCTGATTCATTAATAAGGTCATGAATCAACTGAAAAACCTTCTTTTGTTTTGATTTACTGTAACATCTTTAAACTTTGATAAATCCAATTTTTATCAACACGCATAGTTATAAATGTTTGCATCTTTCCATTCAATTAAAAAAAAAAGAAGAGAAAATGTCAATATTGGTCAATGTTAAATTAAAACGTTATTAAATTGCTGGCCTTCATATATTCTAATTCCTCTTTGATTGAAAATTTCGTGATGTTGAATGTTTATATAGAAATTAAATGCTACAGTATACAAGCTCATAATTAAGAGAAATCACGATTTCATTTTTTCAAAAAGAAAAACACAAGAAAAATGGAGCGGATATCGTGTATATTTATCAAATCACGTTGAGCAAAAATAGATATACGATCCCACTTACTCTGCTAGTCTAGACTTTAAGTCTTTAGGTACTACAGTTATATTCCTCATTTTTTCCACAAACACCAGAACTGTCAATCTTGCGCTCATAAGTTGTCAAGACATTAAGAAAACGGGAATAGTACCTGAGGCACTGAGATAAAACTAATATGTATATTCAAGAACATGATTTTCCGACAAAAATGCATCCCGTGGCGTTAGAACACCACCTATCGCAAAAAAGCGGCTCTGTACTAATCCATGTCATGTTGCTTCTACTTTGATTGATGCAGGATTTTATTTTTTTTAACAAAAAAAAAGTAGATTGCCATGAATATTGTATTTAAAAATATCCTTTTTATCATCTCTAATATATAATCTTTTTGTAGACTGCAAAGCACAAACATTTTCAGAAAAAAATCTATTCTCAATGGTAATCGAGCATGCATGTTCAGAAAGCATTTTTACTTTTGACCTTATAATGGAAAAGTTCAAGATCTATAAATATAGATGGAATATAAGACTTTGAATTACCCGACGATTTTCCTTCGTATTTTGTTGTATACAGACTTCATAAAACCGTCACAGATAGACATAGATACAGACAAAAAGGCAGATACTTAAGTACCACTATACTTACAGATTCTAATTTCTTTTCATCTCTTCTTTCTCTCTTCCGTGACAGCTCGGCTTTGAAGCCGGCCTCTGCTAATGAGGGGTCATTCTTTTGTAATACATCCATAAGATAACTGATGTAGCTGATTGCCAGTCTGAGAGTTTTGATCTTAGAAAGCTTAGTGTCCGATGGCACATTGGGAATACATCCTCTAAGATTGGAAAAAGCAGAGTTAATACTCAATGTCCTTCGCCTCTCTTTCTTGTTGGCTGATGTCCTTCTTTTTACACATCTCTCCACCACCACGTGGCCGTTGTAAGACTCGTAATGTCCAAGATTGCAAATGTCCGTGGGTGAAGGGGTAGGCGCAGAACTATACGATTCCGGAGAAATGGGATATTCCGGACTCGGTCCACCGAAGATCCAATTGTGAAAGTAGGTTCTGTCGCTGTAATCCGGGTATCTCATCTGGGGATACTGATAAAACTCGTGCGGAACCATGGGACCCGGATGGGAATATCCCTGTCCATAAGCACCCACACCAAGACTCATTGTGAAAGTAGATGAATTTTATCTCAGTTATCAAGTCTCGGTTGTTCTGTCTGTCACTTTGATGGTGCTAAAAACAAGCAAAAACACAAAATGTCTGTTTCTGGAACCAGGCTCCCTGTTAATACAACACAGAAACAATCTGGAGTGGTTTGATAGTAGATTCGATTAAAAATTATAAGCAGTTGTTGAGTAAAATATCGTATGTAAATTTGGCCAATTTCTGATAAACAGATGCCAAGACACTGAATGTGTTGGAAAATGTTTAATTCTTTTATGCAAAACTTCCAGGACACAGAGAAAATTTTATCCAATCACGTAACTCGGTGCTAATAATCGACTAGCCAATAAAACTCCACGATGCCAGAGGCTCCAGTAACACCGCCCATTTCAGGCATGGCCCGCCCAATCTATTTCATTCAAGGTTTCCTAGGTGCCACGCGCCGTGTAAAGTAGCCTGCAACGCGAGCCGTACGAAGATAAGATTAGGTAAAAGCCTCAGGCGCCGTCACAAGAACTGCCCATTATTTGGCAACCTTGGATGCAAAATACTATGCATGTGTATGTGTGTTTTACTATCTTTACAAACGAGTTCTTTCCTAAATACTATTTGAGAAATTAATCAGATGTTATTAATAAATAAAGCTATTATTAATTTTAAAAAAGCTATATCTTTCAACATTACCGGATAAAAATACAAATTGCAAGTACAACCTCATTTGATTATACATTAAAATGCTTTGCAGGGGAAAATGTTAATTATCATTCACATTAGATCGATAGAAAAAAAATGAAAAAAGAAAAACTTCTAAGGATAAAAAACTGGCAATATGTATTGCTTTTCTGTGTCTTCATTCCTCCATTCATACATATACACTTTATAAGTATTGTCTGCTAAGGAAAGAAAACAGTTATTAACTATTTTTAGAAGAAAACAAAAGAAAATATATCGGTGTGAAGATTTGTGGGTACATAGTTAGGATGTTCTTTTTGAAATTCATGGAAAACACTTCTTTGTTGCTGTATGATTTCCTACCTTCACGTAGTTACTAGTGTACAATTCAGTCATTCACCATTTTATACTCTCTTTCTTGATTTAGTTTCCCTTTCTTTCTTTCAAGTTATTATTCTTCTTCTTGTCCCCTACTTCTTCTCCTCTTTTTTTTTTTTTTTTTTTTTTTTTTAAATTAAATTAGAGTTTGACAATGTGTTAGAAACTAAACTTTTCTTGTAATGTCAAATATTATAACGCTGTGGCGAAATTATGCTTCTAATAATATTTGTAGACACTCCTGATCCAAAACTAAATGCATTGGTTACAACATACTGCCAAGAGATACAATAGAATAGCAATCTAAAAGTGCTTTCAATGCATGAAGTATCCATTTTACCTGTCTATGTTTTCACATTTTGCACCAACCTACTCCTCTCTCTTCGAATTCAGGTTTGGATTTCTTTTGCAGACTGTCTCTTATTCCCACGTCAGGAATAAAAAGAGGAAGTTTCTAGTCCTTGTACTTGTACGCTTCAAATGTTGCCATTTAACCTTATAACCACAAGAACAATCATTTCCGACACTATCCCAGCAGAACTCATGTGTGGTCTGTACTATAATGTTATTAAGTCACTACTAAATCTCAGACTTTGTAGAAAAGAATAAAATTTGAACTAGAAAGAATAAAATTTGAACTAGAAAGGTGCAATATATCAATAATTAAATCATCTGATTTACTGTAGTAACAGATTTGTTGTTTAAAGCACATTATCACCCGCTTTTATCTATAAATATACTAGGAAACACCATATTATGTAGATATGTTTTAAGGATTTGCCATGAGTTACCTTTATCTTTTATTTTATATACCTTTTACGGAAATACCTACATACTTACATACATACATTCGTGGTCAGGCCGACCAGTGGCGTAACTTCAAATTGTGCCCCCCTCCCCGCAAACATTTAGAGTGGGACCCCATCAAATTAATGTAAAGCGGGAATTTCCCCCCTCCGTGCGCTCCCCCCCCCCCCCACACACACACATTGCGGGGGCTGCGGGGGCGGTAGTTACGCCAGTGAGGCCGACTATTTGAAAAAAGTAGGTACTAAGCAGTCCAAAGAAATCCCGGCAAAATTGTTTTGTTTCTTTCATAACACTGAGCAGTATTTTGTCATAAAAAATGTAGTATAATTTTCATATGTTCACATGCTACGCTATGACATTCATCTTTTTTTTCTACAAGGTTCGATACCTGCCCAGGCCAACCAGGGTCGGCTGCCTTTTGTGTCCTCGGGAAAGGCACTTAGCGCCAATTTACTTGGCAAAATTTATCCAACAGAGTGTTAAAAGTGCCGCAAAATAAAAAAATAAAAATAAAAAAACACATTTTTCTAAAAACATTAAAATAATTGTCCTTTCTTCAAAAACATCGTTTTGTAAGTTGTAACATTAACAATTATTTCACGAAGACCCCGCTTAAGACAGTTATTAATTTAGAATCGTTACACATACAAAAGTGCTCAAAGCTTTAGTAATATTTCATGAGAGGTAACAAGATTTGCCGCAAAGAATGTGGTGTATGAGATATTCTAGTCTATGTGTTTATTTTTAACCAACAATCAGTCATGATTAGAGACATACTTATGATTAGAAATATAAACATCTATCCAACTAATTGAAAGGATAGTTTGCATATGTATGTTGTCATTCTGAAACATCTACC